>CM049380.1:31606748-31611748 GCA_026937815.1 Etheostoma perlongum
CCTGATCCACGCATGGGGGGGGGACACCTTCATCTCTTCTTAAGCACACTATTCTCTTTATCTCCTAACTATCTCCATTAATCAATTTATCTGGTTAACATTTGTTATGACTTCCATCTCATTTGCTTCCCTACATAACGATCCTTCACACACACACACACACACACACACACACACACACACACACACACTTTGTGTAGTCGCAGCACACCGCCTGTGTAGTGTTGTCTCTTTGTGTAGTCGTGTTGTCTCTTAGTGTAGTCGTGTAGTCTCTTTGTGTAGTCTCTTTGTGTAGTCTCTTTGTGTAGTCTCTTTGTTGTCTCTTTGTGTAGTCTCTTTGTTGTCTCTTTGTGTAGTCTCGTGTTCTTTGTCTCTTTTCTTTATAGTCTCTTTGTGTAGTCTTTGTGTAGTGTTGTCTCTTTTGTGTAGTGTTGTCTCTTTGTGTAGTGTTGTCTCTTTGTGTAGTGTTGTCTCTTTGTGTAGTGTTGTCTCTTTGTGTAGTGTTGTCTCTTTGTGTAGTGTTGTCTCTTTGTGTAGTGTTGTCTCTTTGTGTAGTGTTGTCTCTTTGTGTAGTGTTGTCTCTTTGTGTAGTGTTGTCTCTTTGTGTAGTAGTCGTGTTGTCTTTGTGTAGTCTCTTTGTGTAGTGTCGCCTCTTTGTGTAGTTGTCTCTTTGTTAGTGTTGTCTCTTTGTGTAGTGTGTGTGTTGTCTCTTTTGTGTAGTGTTGTCTCTTTGTGTAGTGTTGTCTTTGTGACCAGTGTTGTCTCTTTGTGTAGTGTAGTCTCTTTGTGTAGTGTAGTCTCTTTGTGTAGTGTTGTCTCTTTGTGTAGTGTAGTCTCTTTGTGTAGTGTTGTCTCTTTGTGTAGTGTTGTCTCTTTGTGTAGTGTTGTCTCTTTGTGTAGTCGTGTCGTCTCTTTGTGTAGTCGTGTGTGTCTCTTTGTGTAGTGTGTTGTCTCTTTTGTGTAGTCGTCTCTTTGTGTGTCTCTTTGTGTAGTGTCGTCATACTCTTTGTGTAGTGTCGTCTCTTTGTGTAGTGTCGTCTCTTTGTGTAGTGTCGTCTCTTTGTGTAGTGTCGTCTCTTTGTGTAGTGTCGTCTCTTTGTGTAGTGTCGTCTCTTTGTGTAGTGTCGTCTCTTTGTGTAGTGTCGTCTCTTTGTGTAGTGTCGTCTCTTTGTGTAGTGTCGTCTCTTTTGTGTTGTCTCTTTTGTGTAGTGTCGTCTCTTTTTGTGTAGTGTTGTCTCTTTGTGTAGTCGTGTTGTCTCTTTGTGTAGTGTCGCCTCTTTGTGTAGTGTCGACCACCTCTTTGTGTATATCTCTTTGTGTAGTGTCGTCTCTTTGTGTAGTCTCTCTTTGTGTAGTGTCGTTGTCTCTTTGTGTAGTGTCGTCTCTTTGTGTAGTGTCGTCTCTTTGTGTAGTGTCGTCTCTTTGTGTAGTGTCGTCTCTTTTGTGTAGTGTCTCTCTTTGTGTAGTCCATCGTCTCTTTGTGTAGTGTCGCTCTTTGTGTAGTGTCTCTTTTTGTGTAGTCTCTTTGTGTAGTGTTGTCTCTTTGTGTAGTGTGTCTCTTTGTGTAGTGTCTCTTTTGTGTAGTGTCCTTTGTGTAGTGTCGCCTCTTTTGTGTAGTGTCGTCTCTTTGTGTAGTCGTTCTGTGTAGTGTCTTTGTGTAGTGTCCTCTCTCTTTGTTGTTGTCTCTTTGTGTAGTGTCGTCTCTTTGTGTAGTTGTGTGCGTGCAGTCGCGTCTCCGACCTTTATTTCTTTGTGGTAGTTTTGAGTCTCTTTCACATTATTTTTAGACCGTCACTCAATTCTCATTTAATTTGTAAAGCACTTTATATTTCCTCAAATCCCAAAGTGCATCATGATTAAACACATAAGTGCTAAAAAATAAAAAAATAAAACACATGGAGAGCATGAAAATGAAAATAAACAAAAACAAGAAGGAAAAGGGAAGAGTTCAACCAACCAAAAGCTCTCAAAATAAAACACCTACACCTCATAACGGCGGGGAAACCCAAACTGATTGAGTCTGTATTTCCAGTTAATCGGGGGGTAATATCGCGGTGTTTACAGGTGGCGGTCCAACTCCGCCCCCCTTCCCTGAATCCCAACCCCGCAGGTTGAGCCGGTCGGTCCACAACAGATGCTAATGAGCCTTTATAACTCTGTTATGGATGTCATGTGACGGGGGATATGATCATTAGTTTTATTGTCACAACAGGACAAAAAAAAAAAAAAATTCATTTTGCCCAAAGTCAATTTTTACCTGGCCCCTAAAAAAATTTAAATTTAAAAAAGGGGGGAAATCGTCAGGGAAAAAAAAAAAAAAAAAAAAAATGAAATTGGAAAAATTACAAACTTACAAAAAAAGTGATGATAATAATAATAATAATAATAATAATAATAATAATAATAATAATGATGCAGAGGGTTTATCAGCCCGTAGAAACATGATGTGGGTCACTGTTTGTTGTTGACACACAAGCAAAGTTTCCTGAATCATCTGCACGCTTCCTCGATTTTAAAATCGTAAACTATACAGAAAATCTATTTTTCACACAGGAAATGTTACGCCAGACATCCCGTAACACTGTAGATAAAATAAATAAATATCTATATACACACACACACACACACACATAAATATTGCAACACTTCCATCAGCGCCGTAGGATCAGTCATAAACTGGTTATTTAACCCTCGTGGTGTCACTTTTTCAACATTATTATCGCTTTTTCCCACATTTGTGTCACTTTTCCAATGTTTTGGATGCTATGTTTTGGGTGTTATTAATGCACATATATAATATATAATAATAGATCCATACTGACCACCACATATATAATATATAATATATAATAATAGATCCATACTGACCTGACCACCACATATATAATATATAATATATAATAATAGAGCCATACTGACCACCACATATATAATATATAATATATAATAATAGATCCATACTGACCACCACATATATAATATATAATATATAATAATAGATCCATATAATAATGACCACCACATATATAATATATAATATATAATAATAGATCCATACTGACCACCACATATATAATATATAATATATAATAATAGATCCATACTGACCACCACATATATAATATATAATATATAATAATAGATCCATACTGACCACCACATATATAATATATAATATATAATAAAATGTCCATACTAGGTGTCTGTGTATTGATACTGTTTTGCCACTTAAAATATTGCAATACGATGCTGTATTAATACCCCCCCCAGTAAGTATCCACAAAATACAGGCCCATTATTTTATATTATTATATTTGGTCTCTTATCTGCTGCTACTACTTATTCGTTAGTACTGTTCACTCCTTAATTATGTAAATACTGTGTTTTTAAATTCCTTTAACTATATAAATACACATCACAGTACACATCCACACTCCTCATATCATACATTTCTACTCTGATATTTTATATATATATATATACTTCATGCAACTGTAACACAGAAATCTCCTTTCGGGATCAATAAAGTATTTCTGATTGTCAATTTTGCGTCATACACATTTTTAAATAAAGTTCCGTTTGAAGGGATATTCAGCTATGCGTATTTAGACGAAGCTAGCATGCTAGCATGCTAACTGACTCATTCATTTTTTTTTTTAACAGCCTGTCATTCACAAAACTTTATCTCCACATTTCAACATTTTAGAGGACATTCGTGTTACTCTCCGGCTCATTAATCTCTTCTAAGTGTCCTCTCCGTTGCGATTTAGCTAGCTTAGCGTTAGCTTCGATTACGAAAACGAAGCTAAACTTCAGCTTTATCGCATCAATAATCACAAGTACGCGTTCATATATTCACGTAAATGAAACGCGGACTCACTTAAACCGCTAAATACTTTATTATCTGGGTGAATTACGTTGTATTTAAGGCCAACGCAGCAAGCTAACAGGCTAGCTGGTTCACCTGTAGTTCATTAGCCACTTAGCCTAATGCTAACAGCGAGCCACAGCTTCGTTTCCAACGGCTAAAAACGCACTATTTTGTACTAATAGCGTGCGGAGAGTACACACGAGCCGGCGCTGGTCATATACCGCAACTCTCCCGCTGTTTCAGGGTAAAAAGTGCCGTTAATCGGTGTCTTTACTCACCTCCGGCTCTCAGATGCGACCGCCTGGGAACTACTGAGCGTCACATGGACTCTCCGGAGGGCAGAGCCCGCCCCCCCCGCCGCCTTCTCGCCGCTGATTGGTTAACGGGAGAGGATTGTTGACGTTTCCTGTTAACTGTCAACA
The DNA here is from genome assembly GCA_026937815.1 of Etheostoma perlongum. Lineage (NCBI taxonomy): Eukaryota > Metazoa > Chordata > Actinopteri > Perciformes > Percidae > Etheostoma > Etheostoma perlongum. Next base: position 31,611,042 of record CM049380.1, read on the forward strand.
GTTGATTGGTCGAAGGGAAATCTCGGTCGGACTGGACAAGTCCCGCCCCCCCATGGAACTGAACCTCGTGGACAGCGCTGATTGGTCCAGCAGTCGGGGCAAGTGAGCGCTGATTGGATAAGGCGGAGATGGTGTAAAGGCCAGTTAGATGAATGTTAATGCTTCCGAGAAGGAAGGAGAGAGATAGTGATGGCAGAGATTAGAGAAGTATCCACAGTAGGGTGACCACCCGTCCCGCGTAGTGCGTGCGCGCACAGCGTTTGAAGCCCAATTCGTCCGTCCCGCAAATTGAGACCGTGTCACGCATAATCAATGCTTGCTCAAAAAAGAGTTGGTCGCTGTATATGTTGGAGCCCCACGCAGCCAAACGAACAACAGGCTAAAGTAAAGTCGGACAGTTTCCAGCCGATTCCAGGCTGAACAGGAAGTGACGACAACACTGTGGTGCGATTCCGATTTAATAAAATATAATCAGAGCCACATATCAGCTGGTACACAGTCTCCAGTTGTTTTAATTATGACAGAGTAGCTGTCAAAGTGCTCTACATGAGATCTGTTGCTGATTTTAATTAACAACAGACTGGAGATGATCAGTGATCTGAGCAGATTTAGTCTCTCTGACTTCTAAACGTCACTATCAGCCAGAATGTAGGCCTACAGAATATGACTTTAAATCAGACAAATAGTTAAAATCTGGAGAAGAAAAT
>CM049380.1:31621748-31631748 GCA_026937815.1 Etheostoma perlongum
ATCCAGAAAGTCTCTTGTCTCCTCGTCCGTCCATCTGTCTTTGTCCCCCCCCCCCCATGTGTGAGACAGAGAGGACATACTGGGGGACATGAACTACAACTTATTCTTCTGCGTTTTGTGACGGGTTGCAACCATAAAATGACCTAAAACTTAATCAACTCATTATTTATTCAGCAGATAATCCATCAGCGTTCATCACATAAGAAGAATATCATCAAGATAAAATCTGATGAGACTGATGGATTTCCTTTGATATTCATCAGATTTCATCGAATTTTACTGTTTTCGAGAAGGCATTTTTCATTCAGAATCACTTAATTCAGATTTTAAAAAAAAGAAGTGGATGGAGACAGAGCTAGATGGTAGAAAGGTCTGGACTGAATGTCCGCAGACAGAATGAGTCTTTGAGTCTTCGAGTCTTTGAGTCTTTGAGTCCGAAGCAGCAGCATTTCCAGTGTGTTTCTACATCTCCTGTATGTACACATAAATACACATTCTTAAATACAACACCATCCTAGCGTGTGTGTTTCAGTCTGCGGTCGCCGGCCCTGCAGCGGCGCGGTGTGGCCAGGCGGCGGCGCCGTGGCACCGCGGTGAGGACCGGGGGGGTCAGCTTGGCTGCACGCTCGGAGGGGCTGAGGTATCGCTGGGGGGGGTCACTCGGCTTTCTTTATGAAGATCTGAGACAGGAGAGAGCACAGAAACCATAGCAACCAGTGAGCATACAACACATTAAATAAAATGATTAGAGACAATAAGATTTGGGAAATAGTTACATTAAATCTGTTATAATAATATATTCTCATCTATAATAATCTATTTTTACACCAGAAATCTATTGATCAAAAAGCCTCTCTACATCTATTTTTTTTTTATTAATATTTTTTAAAATGTTTTATTTAAGATTCCATCCATCTTCATCCGCTTATCCGGAGTCGGGTCGCGGGGGCAGCAGCTCCAGTAGGGGACCCCAAACTTCCCTTTCCCCGAGCCACATCAACCAGCTCCGACTGGGGATCCCGAGGCGTTCCCAGGCCAGGTTGGAGATATAATCTCTCCACCTAGTCCTGGGTCTTCCCCGAGGCCTCCTCCCAGCTGGACGTGCCTGGAACACCTCCCTAGGGAGGCGCCCAGGAGGCATCCTTACCAGATGCCCGAACCACCTCAACTGGCTCCTTTCGACGCGAAGGAGCAGCGGCTCTACTCCGAGCTCCTCTCGGATGACTGAGCTTCTCACCCTATCTCTAAGGGAGACGCCAGCCACCCTCCTGAGGAAACCCATTTCGCCGCTTGTACCCTGGATCTCGTTCTTTCGGTCATGACCCAGCCTTCATGACCATAGGTGAGGGTAGGAACGAAAATTGCCCGGTAGATCGAGAGCTTTGCCTTCTGGCTCAGCTCTCCACAACGGTGCGATACACAGAATGTAATACCGCACCGGCTGCTCCGATTCTCCGACCAATCTCACGCTCCATAGTCCCTCACTGCGAACAAGACCCCAAGGTACTTAAACTCCTTCACTTGGGGTAAGGACTCACTCCCCACCTGAAGAAAGCACTCCATCGGTTTCCTGCTGAGAACCATGGCCTCAGATTTAGAGGTGCTGATCCTCATCCCATGTGGGGCGGCGAACCGATCCAGTGAGTGCTGAAGGTCACAGACCGATGATGCCATCAGGACCACATCATCTGCAAAAAGCAGCGACGAGATCCCGAGCCCACCGAACTGCAACCCCTCCCCGCCCGACTACGCCTCGATATCCTGTCCATAAATATTACAAACAGGATTGGTGACAAAGCGCAGCCCTGGCGGAGGCCAACCCTCACCTGAACGAGTCCGACTTACTGCCGAGAACCCGGACACAGCTCTCGCTTTGGTCATACAGAGATTGGATGGCCCTGAGAAGGACCCCTCACCCCATACTCCCCGCAGCACCTCCCACAATTTTTTCCCGGGGGACCCGGTCATACGCCTTCTCCAGATCCACAAAACACATGCAGACTGGTTGGGCATACTCCCAGGCCCCCTCCAAGATCCTTGCGAGAGTGAAGATCTGATCCGTTGTTCCACGGCCAGGACGGAATCCGCATTGTTCCTCTTCAATCCGAGGTTCGACTATCGGCCGAACCCTCCTTTCCAGTACCTTGGAGTAGACTTTACCAGGGAGGCTGAGAAGTGTGATACCCTGTAATTGGCACACACCCTCTGGTCCCCCTTTAAAGAGGGGAACCACCACCCCGGTCTGCCACTCCTTAGGCACCGCCCCAGACTTCCACGCAATGTTGAAGAGGCGTGTCAACCAAGACATCCCCTCCACACCCAGAGCTTTCAGCATTTCTGACGGATCTCATCAATCCCTGGGGCTTTTGCCGCTGTGGAGTTGTTTGACTACCTCATTTTCCACCAGGGAAATTGACAACAATCCCCCATCATCCTCCAGCTCTGCCTCTACCACAGAGGGCGTGCCAGCTGGATTTAGGAGTTCCTCAAAGTGCTCCTTCCACCGCTCTATTACCTCCCCAGTTGAGGTCAACAACGCCCCATCCTTGCTGTAAACAGCTTGATGATTCCTCGCTTCCCCTCCTGAGGTGGCGAACGGTTTTCCAGAAGCACCTTGGTGCCGACCGAAAGTCCTTCTCCATGTCTTCTCCGAACTTCTCCCACACCCGCTGTTTTTTGCCTCTGTCACGGCAGAGGTTGCAGCCTTCGGGCCCTGTCGGTACCTTGCAACTGCCTCCGGAGTCCTCCGGATAACATATCTCGGAAGGACTCCTTCTTCAGTCGGACGGCTTCCCTGACCACCGGTGTCCACCAGGGTGTTCGTGGGTTACCGCCCCTTGAGGCACCTAAGACCCTAAGACCACAGCTCGCTGTCGCAGCTTCAGCAATGGAAACTTTGAACATTGTCCACTCAGGTTCAATGCCCCCAGCCTCCACAGGGATGCTTAACGAAAAGCTCCGCCGGAGGTGTGAGTTGAAAGTCCGTCGGACAGGGCCTCCTCCAGACGTTCCCAGTTTACCCAACACTACCCGCTTGGGCTTACCAGGTCTGTCCAGAGTCCTCCCCCATCCCCTGACCCAGCTCACCACCAGATGGTGATCAGTTGACAGCTCTGCCCCTCTCTTCACCCGAGTGTCCAAAAAACATACGGCCTCAGATCAGATGAAACGATTATAAAATCGATCATTGACCTTTGGCCTAGGGTGCTCTGGTACCACGCACACTTATGAGCATCCCTATGTTCGAACATGGTGTTTGTTATGGACAATCCATGACTAGCACAGAAGTCCAACAACAAACAACCACTCTGGTTCAGATCAGGGAGGCCGTTCCTCCCAATCACGCCTCTCCAAGTATCTCCATCATTGCCCACGTGTGCGTTGAAGTCCCCCAGCAGAACTATGGAGTCCCCTACTGGAGCCCCATACAGGACTCCATTCAAGGTCTCCAAGAAGGCCGAATACTCCGAACTCCTGTTTGGTGCATATGCACAAACAACAGTCAGAGTTTTCCCCCCATCACCCGCAGGCGTAGGGAGGCGACCCTCTCTGCCCACCGGGGGTAAACTCCCAACGCAGGGGCGCCAGCCGGGGGCTTGTGAGTATCCCCACACCCGCCCGGCGCCACACCCTGGGCAACTCCGAGTAGGACAGAGTCCAACCCCTATCCAGGAGTACGGTTCCAGAACCGAGACTGTGCGTAGAAGTAAGCCCCACCAGATCTAACTGGTAGCGCCCACCTCCCGCACAAGTTCCGGCTCCTTCCCCACAGAGAGGTGACGTTCCACGTCCCCAGAGCCAGCCTCTGCCGCCCGGGTCTGGTCCGTCGAGGTCCCTGACCTTTGCCGCCACCCATGTGGCTGCGCACCCGACCCCAGCGGTTCCTCCCACAGGTGGTGGGCCCATGGGATGGAGATGGGGGGCCACGTAGCTTTTTCGGGCTGTGAAACCGGCCCGTGGCAAACCCGGCCACCAGGCGCCGCTGACGAGCCCTCCGTCCAGGCCTGGCTCCAGACGGGGGCCCCGGGCCTCCTCCGGGCAGGGTCACTCCCTCTCTTCCTCGATTTTGCATAGGGCTTTTTATTTTATTTAAGATTGTTTTTTGTTAATTGATTATTGTTTTGTTATTTTATTTTTAATACATATAATATAATTATTTAATAAATACTGTATATATAATACATTTATATATATATATATATATATATATATATATATATATATAAAAATAAAATCCCAATAAAAGAATAAAAAGTAGAAAATAAAATAAAAACAATGATTTTAAATAGATTAAATTAAATAATTAAAACACAACCTGACAGAATATTCCCTGACGCAGGACATAAGAGACTAAATTCATGAAAATAATTTAGATTAAAAAAAAATTAAAAATTATAAAAACGTAAAATAAATAAATACATGTTAAAAATAGAGTAAAATACAAAAAGAAGTGTGACATGTATGTACATTTTATTTTAAGGTTATTATAAGTCAGCTATGAACTAAATACAATGATCCAGCAGGTGTCAGCTGCTCAGCTAGAAAATTAGACTTCTTTATTATCTATATTATTAGCCTATTTTTATATCTTTTGGGATGACTCCTGCAAGGAAATTGAAATTTCCAGCAGCAGCTCTCATCAAGAAAAATACAGTATAATAATAATAATAATATTTAATAATAATAAAACCTTTGGTTATAAAAAGACATTTACCATAATTGTGTCGAGCCAAGTGTTCAAGCTGTGTAATTTATAACAACAGTTTAGGAAATTACACTTTGTTTTTGTTAGAGTCGCTACACACAGAATGACCCTGAACTACACACAGAATGACCCTGAACTACACACAGAATGGCCCTGAACTACACACAGAATGACCCTGAACTACACACAGAATGACCCTGAACTACACACAGAATGACCCTGAACTACACACAGAATGACCCTGAACTACACACAGAATGACCCTGAACTACACACAGAATGGCCCTGAACTACACACAGAATGGCCCTGAACTACACTCAGAATGGCCCTGAACTACACTCAGAATGGCCCTGAACTACACTCAGAATGGCCCTGAACTACACACAGAATGGCCCTGAACTACACACAGAATGGCCCTGAACTACACACAGAATGGCCCTGAACTACACACAGAATGGCCCTGAACTACACACAGAATGGCCCTGAACTACACTCAGAATGACCCTGAACTACACTCAGAATGACCCTGAACTACACACAGAATGACCCTGAACTACACACAGAATGGCCCTGAACTACACACAGAATGGCCCTGAACTACACACAGAATGGCCCTGAACTACACTCAGAATGGCCCTGAACTACACTCAGAATGGCCCTGAACTACACTCAGAATGGCCCTGAACTACACTCAGAATGGCCCTGAACTACACTCAGAATGGCCCTGAACTACACTCAGAATGGCCCTGAACTACACTCAGAATGACCCTGAACTACACTCAGAATGACCCTGAACTACACACAGAATGACCCTGAACTACACACAGAATGGCCCTGAACTACACACAGAATGACCCTGAACTACACTCAGAATGGCCCTGAACTACACACAGAATGACCCTGAACTACACACAGAATGGCCCTGAACTACACTCAGAATGGCCCTGAACTACACACAGAATGACCCTGAACTACACACAGAATGACCCTGAACTACACACACGGACCTCTTCAATCACAACTGGAGAGATGTCAGAGTGGGGGGGGCTGCCAGTACTGGACCAGCACCCTGAGCAGTTGGGGGGGGCTGCCTTGCTGAAGAGCACCTGATGAACTGGCAATCCACACTCTGTACTATGGTCCTGGCCCCGCCTATATCAGATACAGCGATGTGATTGGTGCAGCCGGCTTCTGGGCCCGCCTATATCAGATACAGCGATGTGATTGGTGCAGCCGGCTTCTGGGCCCGCCTATATCAGATACAGCGATGTGATTGGTGCAGCTGGCCTCTGGGCCCGCCTATATCAGATACAGCGATGTGATTGGAGCAGCTGGCCTCTGATAGAATATATTCAGTGTTCCCTGCAGAAATCTGCCTGTAAATGATCAAAGAGCCTCTCTAAACCCAGACTAATTACCATGGAGACTCTCGCAGCCACCCTCAAAGGGAGGTCAAAGGTCAGCGGTCGGGAGGTCACACTCAACATTCCCATGATGCCACAGGGAAATAATCCTTTACCACTCTTAGAGACTCTTGAGGATTAAAGAGTAACATGTCCACAATACGTGACAACGTGTCTGGACGATCGTGTTATTCAACGTGAGTTATTGCAGGTCACATGGTGTATTCTCACCTCGCTGAGGATCACCCAGACCGGGGAGTCCGTCAGAACCGACAGACGCATGGCCTCCAGGGGCCCAAAGCTGGCGTCCACCTCCCCCTCCGCGATGCCGTTCTTAAATGTTCCTGGAAGACAAACAATACAGTCAAAACACAGGGTTTCTGCATCAAATTTAAGCTTTTTTGGGGCCGTTTTACGACAACATGAGGGCAACATGAGGACAACATGGAGGACAACATGGAGGACAACATGGAGGGCAACATGAGGACAACATGAAGACAACATGAAGACAACATGAAGACAACATGAGGGTTAAAAAGGAAAGAACAAATGAAAGAGCAAACGAACGATGGATCACACAGATGTTTGTTGCTGAGAAGCACTTGGGCAGCCGCGGTGGGGTTTTTAACCTGCGGCGTCTCGTCACTCACCGATTCTGATGAATCCATCTTCTGTCCGATGGTACTTTGGTGTCTTCTCCCTCCCGTCTGTCAAGGCCTCCTTCTCTGCCTGAATATTCTGCAGACACACACAAACACAGTCCACCGTGTGAACGCAACTTATTCTCCCAAATAATATTCAACAAACACTCAGGCTACATTCATACTGATACTATGTACTACTGCTAGTAGCATGTACTACTGCTAGTAGCATGTACTACTGCAGTGCTTTGGCTGTGTGTACTTCCACCCAATATAGTCCCAAGTCAATATCTGGTTAGGATATCGTCTTAATCTGCATTGCTATTTGTACTTGTTGCAGCTATCCAGGCCACAAGAAGTAATTAGGTTTTGTTTATGTTGTTGTTGGCTCACTTTTACTCACAACATGCTAACCGGCAACATAGGATTCCATTCATTATGCTAAGCTAAGCTAGCGGCGGCGCATACACTGAGACAAAAATGCATTTGACCAGCAGCAGTAGGGGCAGTAGGTAAGTCTGTAGGGAGTTGGGTTGGGAACCAGAAGGTTGCTGGTTCAAGTCCCCATATGGACCAAAGTATGGTGGTGGACTAGTTGCTGAAGAGTGCCAGTTCACCACCTGGGCACTGCCAAGGATTGTGTATGTGTGTGGGCATGTATTGATTTCTGACAAAACAGCGTGTAAATTGTAATTTTCCCCCTGGGGATTAATGAACAGTATAAATTCTTAGAAAGCGATGGTCGAGCTCCAGACGCAACGTTAAGATTCAAAGACTCACGTCGAACGGCAGAACCTCCACCGATGTGTTGAAGAGTTTGTCTCCCGGATGTTCGATGTTCCCGCTCCGAAAGAAATACCTGAGACAGAAACACAAGGAACGTATACAGTGAGGAAAATAAGTATTTGAACACGCTGCTATTTTGCAAGTTCTCCCACTTAGAAATCATGGAGGGGTCTGAAATTGTCATCGTAGGTGCATGTCCACTGTGAGAGACATAATCTAAAAAACAAAATCAAGTGTTCTTGTAGTTCTGGGCTGATTTCTCACCTTTCTTAGGATCATGGAGACCCCACGAGGTGAGATCTTGCATGGAGCCCCAGTCCGAGGGAGATGGACAGTCATGTTTAGCTTCTTCCATTTTCTAATGATTGCTCCAACAGTGGACCTTTTTTCACCAAGCTGCTTGGACATGTCCCCGTAGCCCTTTCCAACCTTGTGGAGGTGGACAATTTAGTCTCTAGTGTCTTTGGACAGCTCTTTGGTCTTGGCCATGTTAGTAGTTGGATTCTTACTGATTGTATGGGGTGGACAGGTGTCTTTATGCAGCTAACGACCTCAAACAGGTGCATCTAATTTAGGATAATAAATGGAGTGGAGGTGGACATTTTGAAGGCAGACTAACAGGTCTTTGAGGGTCAGAATTCTAGCTGATAGACAGGTGTTCAAATACTTATTTGCAGCTGTATCATACAAATAAATAGTTAAAAAATCATACATTGTGATTTCTGGATATTTTTTTTTTAGATTATGTCTCTCACAGTGGACATGCACCTACGAGGACAATTTCAGACCCCTCCATGATTTCTAAGTGGGAGAACTTGCAAAATAGCAGCGTGTTCAAATACTTATTTCCCTCACTGTATATATATATATATATATATATATATATATATATATATATATATATATATGACAATAACTTGTTATATAAAATAATCTAAAACTGGTAATACATTGATTTAAATCCTCAATATAATTACTTTAGCGTAGTCTGGATCAACTGAGGTACATTTACAATTAATGACTGTGTTTGTGTGTGTATTGTCACAGAAAATATTGCGATACGATGCCGTATTGATTTTTTTCCCCCAGCCCTAGTTACCACCCTGGTACCCCCTGGTTACCACCCTGGTATCGGCTGGTTACCACCCTGGATACCACCCTGGATACCACCCTGGATACCACCCTGGTTACCACCCTGGTACCCCCTGGTTACCACCCTGGTATTGGCTGGTTACCACCCTGGTTACCACCCTGGATACCACCTTGGTTACCACCCTGGTACCCCCTGGTTACCACCCTGGTACCCCCTTTTTACCACCCTGGTATCGGCTGGTTACCACCCTGGGTACCACCCTGGTACCCCCTGGTTACCACTCTGGTATCGGCTGGATACCACCCTGGTTACCACCCTGGATACCACCCTGGTTACCACCCTGGATACCACCCTGGTATCGGCTGGATACTACCCTGGTTACCACCCTGGTATCGGCTGGATACCACCCTGGTTACCACCCTGGTATCGGCTGGATACCACCCTGGTTACCACCCTGGATACCACCCTGGTTACCACCCTGGATACCACCCTGGTTACCACCCTGGATACCACCCTGGTATCGGCTGGATACTACCCTGGTTACCACCCTGGTATCGGCTGGATACCACCCTGGTATCGGCTGGATACTACCCTGGTTACCACCCTGGTATCGGCTGGATACCACCCTGGTTACCACCCTGGTATCGGCTGGATACCACCCTGGATACCACCCTGGTTACCACCCTGGATACCACCCTGGTTACCACCCTGGTATCGGCTGGATACCACCCTGGTTACCACCCTGGTATCGGCTGGATACCACCCTGGTTACCACCCTGGATACCACCCTGTTTACCACCCTGGATACCACCCTGGTTACCACCCTGGTTACCACCCTGGTATCGGCTGGATACCACCCTGGTTACCACCCTGGTACCCGTGGAAGTCCTCACCTCTCGATGCGGACAGGTGTGAAGAAGCGTATCCGTATGAAGTCCCCTGCTACAGGCGTGAAGGCCCAGAAGAAGTCCTCCCCCAGGTAGGCCTTCTCCAGGGTGAAGTGCTGGTAGGTCTTCAGGCTGGTGGTCACCTCGGCCAGCGGGTTGGCGTGGCCCTTATGGAGGGTCTGCTTCCCAAAGTCCTTATCCTGGAGGAACACATGGAGTGTGTTGGGTCTGAATGTAAGTTCTTCTCATACACAGGGGCTCTTTCAGTGCAAGACTCATTCCCCCACAATGCACCACAGAGCGCCACAGGAAGTCATTCCTGCCTGTGGCCATCAAACTCCTTACGGACAAAGATACAGCTGCTGTGACATCAGACACTATATATATATATATATATAAATCAATATATTTGTCTTTATCTCTATTATCTAATCTATGGATTTACATATGGACATGTATTGTTTTTTGAAATTATTAGAAATAA
>CM049380.1:31634248-31639248 GCA_026937815.1 Etheostoma perlongum
AAGCACGCATACATACATACATACATACATACAATACATACATACATACATACATACATACAAGCATACATACATACATACATACATACAAGCACGCATACATACATACATACATACATACATACATACATACATACAAGCATACATGCAAACATACAAACATGCATACATACATAAATACTAGCATACATACATGCATGTATGGGAAAAGTAACTATATTTACATGCAAACATACAAACATGTGAATCTAGTTTTTTTCAAAACAAAAATCGATATTGGATCACATCGTGACATTGTCTGAATCCTTGCTGAGGGTTGAGAGGATGTTTGTCTGCATTGTTATTGTCATTTAATAGCTGTGTTTAGCCTCCATCTGTGAACAGCCCCATGTGGGTGGGCCTCCGAGTCCAATCTCCACACCGAGGAGACGCTGGTCCGAGACGGGCGGATCGATGTCCAGTCGGTTTTGTCCACTGGTTTTAAAGCCCATAACATCACTTGGGAAAACATGATTGGTTGGTAATATCCTATCCTATATCCTAATATCCTAATTTCTTTTGACACATTTTTTTCCTCCACTTGTTTTGCTTTATTGTCCTTGGTTGTATTTCTTTTTTTTTTTTCAGTTTATGTCAATATTTTTTTTTAGTTTTTGTCACATTTTTTTTAGAAATTTTTGTCACTTTTTGTCTAACTTTATCCTTCTGAAACCAGAACACAACAAATGTGGAGGATTACACATTTTCACTCCTGCCACCTAAAGAGAAGCAAGAACATGTCACATGTTTCTATTTTTAAGGCCCATAATTTAGGAAGAGTTTCTAAAATCTACGGGGTGGAGCCCCCCTTCCCCTGAAAACCAGCCTGCTGCAGACATATTCTATTATAGAAAATAATAGAAATTGAGGGGAGGTACTGACTTAAGCAAGAAACAGAAGACTTGAAATGAAATGTGCCTTTGTATTCAACATCACACACACACACACACACACACACACACACACACACTAATTACTAATTACCTTGAGCTTCTGTATTTTTCCAGCCAGAGACGAGTGCGTGCCGACATGTTGGAATAGAGACGGTTTGAAGCGAATCCTCAGGTTTGCTTTCTGCCTGTCGCAGTGTTTCTGAAGGAGACACACAAACACGCACAATCACAATCACACCCGTTAAATCACAATCACAATCACACCCGTTAAATCACAATCACAATCACACCCGTTAAATCACAATCACACCTGTTAAATCACAATCACAATCACACCCGTTAAATCACAATCACAATCACACCTGTTAAATCACAATCACACACCTGTTAAATCACAATCACACCGTTAAATCTGTTAAATCATTATTATTATTATTATTATTTTTCTGGTTAAACAAAGAAATGGTGATTATGTAAAACGCTGAGATTGGACCATTGTGTAATAAGTGAGACGATGATGAGAGACTAAATCACAATCACACCTGTTAAACCAATTGACCCACAATCAGCAGCCAATCATGGGCTTGTCTCTGTAGAACATCAGCATGAACTCCACGATGAGAGACAGGTCCAACGACTTGAACATCTTACCTGTCGGAGAAGACGGGATTTACTTTAGTGCACGGGCATAAATCACAAGGGGGACCGGGGTTAAATCACCAATCACACCTGTTAAACACAATCACAGGGGGACACCAGCTAAATCACAGGCAACACGTTAAATCACAAGGGGACACCTGTTAAATGCAGGCAAACACGGGGGTTAAAGGGGGACACGGGCACCTGTTAAATATGGGGGACAATCACACCAGCTAAATACGCAGGCAACACGGGGACAGGGGGACACCAGTTAAATGCAGGCAACCTGTTAAACACAACAGGGTTAAACACGGGTTAAATCACCAGGCAACCTGGGAAGGGGGACACCAGCAATCACGCAGGTAAATCACAGGGGGGACACCAGTTAAATCAGGCAACACGGGGACGCAGGGGGGAAATCACAATCAGGCAACACGGGGGACGCGTTAAACCAGCTATACGCAATAACACCTGTTAAATCAGGGGGGGACATCAGCACCAGTTAAACACAATCACACCTGGGGGACACAATCACAATCGCAGGTTAAATCACAGGGGGACACCAATATACCAGGCAAATCACAAGGGGACACCAGTTAAATGCAGGCAAACACCTGTTAAACACAAGGGGGACACGGGCTATACGTTAAATGGGGGACAAGGGGGACACCAGCTAAATCACAATCAACCTGTTAAATCAGGGGGACACCAGTTATACGCAAGGCAACACGGGGACGCAGGGGGACACCAGCTATATGCAGGCAACACGGGGGACACAGGGGGACACGGGCTATACGCAGGCAACACGGGGGACGCAGGGGGGGACACCAGCTATACGCAGGCAAATCACAGGGGGGGACACCAGCTAATATGCAGGCAAACACGGGGACAAGGGGGACACGGGTTAAACGCAAACATAGGGGGATTACCATTTTTCTGGTTAAACAAAGGGGATTATGGGGACACCAGCTATGGACCAGGCAACACGGGGGGGACGATGAGGGGACACCAGGCGTCCTTCTCGCAGGTAAACGGGGACCCACAGGGGGATGTGGTCCAGCAGGTAACCGGGGTCGAGGGGGCCAGCTATACGCAGGAACATCAGCAGGGGGAACACCAGCTATACGACAGGTCAAACGGGGGACGAGGGGGAACAGCTATAGGCAACATGGGGAAGAGGGGGACACCAGCTTTAGTTGCATGGGGGCATAGGGGGACCAGCTATAGGGGGCAACACGGGACGCAGGGGGACACCAGCTATACGCAGGCAACACGGGGACGCAGGGGGACACCAGCTATACGCAGGCAACACGGGGGCAGGGGGACACCAACGCAGGCAACACGGGGGACGCAAGGGGAGGGGGACACAAGGGGACACCAGCTATACGCAGGCAACATGGGGGGGACACAGGGGGACACCAGCTATACGCAGGCAACACGGGGGACGCAGGGGGACACCAGCTATACGCAGGCAACACGGGGGACACAGGGGGACACCAGCTATACGCAGGCAACATGGGGGACACAGGGGGACACCAGCTATACGCAGGCAACACGGGGGACGCAGGGGGACACCAGCTATACGCAGGCAACACGGGGGACGCAGGGGGACACCAGCTATACGCAGGCAACACGGGGACGCAGGGGACACCAGCTATACGCAGGCAACACGGGGGACGCGAGGGGACACCAGCTATACGCAGGTAACACGGGGGACGCAGGGGGACACCAGCTATACGCAGGTAACACGGGGACGCAGGGGGACACCAGCTATACGCAGGTAACATGGGGGACGCAGGGGGACACCAGCTATACGCAGGCAACACGGGGGACGCACGGGGACACCAGCTATACGCAGGTAACACGGGGACGAGGGGGGACACCAGCTATACGCAGGCAACACGGGGGACGCAGGGGGACACCAGCTATACGCAGGCAACACGGGGGACGCAGGGGGACACCAGCTATACGCAGGCAACACGGGGAACGCAGGGGGACACCAGCTATACGCAGGCAACACGGGGACGAGGGGGACACCAGCTATACGCAGGCAACACGGGGACGCAGGGGGGACACCAGCTATACGCAGGCAACACGGGGGACGAGGGGGACACCAGCTATACGCAGGTAACACGGGGACGAGGGGGACACCAGCTATACGCAGGTAACACGGGGACGCAGGGGGACACCAGCTATACGCAGGCAACACGGGGACGAGGGGGGACACCAGCTATACGCAGGTAACACGGGGACGCAGGGGGACACCAGCTATACGCAGGCAACACGGGGGACGCACGGGGACACCAGCTATACGCAGGTAACACGGGGGACGCAGGGGGACACCAGCTATACGCAGGTAACACGGGGGACACAGGGGGACACCAGCTATACGCAGGCAACACGGGGGACACACACACACATATATAAAGAGAGAGCGAGAAAAAAAGAGACACACACACACACACACAGATATATACACATATACATATATTTACAGTTGTACATTCTTATGTATTACTCAAGTAGATTTTTGAATGCAGGACATTTACTTGTAACAGAGTATTTTGTGGCATTGTTACTATTATTTAAAGGTTTGAATGCTTCTTCTGACAGTTTTTATGATTCACACACCAACTTCCCGTCTTTGCTGTCTCCATATTTCTCTGAATGAACACAGCGTCTCTGGGAATTAAAGGTCAGACGCTGCACTGAGCAGACCGCCCCCTTCAGGACCGCCCTGATGCGTCGGGACATTTCAGCCTCCGAAGGGCTGAATGTGCGACGAGGCAGCAGAATTTAAAGAAGAAGAAGAAGAAGAAGCACACCCTGCGGACTTCTGGACTAAAAGCTAAATTTGGCAAATGCAGAACTGGATTTGAACAGTTGAACTGCGACGCTCTCGTCTCCGTCTGATTTAATGCGGCGAGGCAGATTCACCCCGATGAAATTATTAAAGCAGCTCGCACGCCTCCGGGGAGGAGAGGGAGGGAGGGAGGGAGGGAGGGGGAGAGGGTAATGGAGGGAGGGAGTAGGGGAGGGAGGAAGTAAGTTAGGGAGGGAGGAATGGAAGGGAAGGAGGGAGTAAGGAAGGGAGGAAGGAAGAAAGGGAGTAAGGGAGAAAGGAAGGGAGGGAGGAAGTTAGGGAGGGAGGAAGGGAAGGAGTAAAGGAGGGAAGGCTGGAGAGGGTAATGGAGGGAGGAAGTAGGGGAGGGAGGAAGGAAGAGAGGGAGTAAGGGAGAAAGGAAGGGAGGGGGAGGGAGGAATGGAAGGGAGGGAGGAAGTTATGGAGGGAGGGATGGAAAGGAGGGAGGGAGGAAGGGAAGGAGTAAAGGAGGGAGGGAGGAACGGAGGGAGTAAGGGAGAAAGGAAGGAGGGAGTAAGGGAGAAAGGAAGGGAGGGAGTAAGTTAGGGAGGGAGGGAGGAAGGAAG
>CM049380.1:31651748-31661748 GCA_026937815.1 Etheostoma perlongum
TGGGTTTCCCTTCTGGGACCCAATCATGTGGCTGCAGGTTGCTGTGAGGACACACACACACACACACACACACACACACACACACACACACACACACACACACACACACACACACACACACACACACACATCCCCACCCACCCACACGGTTTCCCAACAGCCGAGCTGAATCTCTCTCTATGGAGAGTTTGTTTGTGGTTTGTTTTGGCGTCCTGGACGTGCCAGCCGGGTGGAGCTTAGTGTTAACGAGGAGCAGACGCAGCCCCATGATGAGGCTTCTCTAACATTTACTGAGAGCTCTTCTGTTTCTGCTGACGCTGAAAGTTCCTCTTTATTTTCCACCCATGAAGGGGACAGTTGAGATGTTTGGTGGGATTATAAGAGGTTGGAGAAGACTAGTCCCCTAGGGGTACTTTGGAGGACTGCAGGGGGTATGTGTACTCCTGGGGGTACTTTGGAGAACTGTGTACTTGTGAAGTATTTTAATATAAGTACAAGTATTCAGTAGGAACCAATGAGATTGGCGCTGAGAGGTGCAGACAGGAAGCAAGTGAGATGAATAACAAATAAGAGTAGAGCAGCAATGTTGAAAACAGGTCAACTTGTGTGATGTCAGCGTGTTAAATGTGAATATGTTCTGGTCTCTTCTCTCCTCTGGGACAAAAGACGGAATGTCTCTGAGTTGTGGACAAAGCGAGACGTTTGAGGACGTCGTCTCGGGCTTTTAGGGAAACACTGATCCACATTTTTAGAGAAAAAACACAACTAATCCAGTTCATCCAGATAATAATCCACAGATTAAGACAATGAAAATAATCGTTAGTTGCAGCCCTAGTTGAGAGGTTCAACACACACACACACACACACACACACACACACACATACACACACACACACACACACACACATTTAATTCCCTGCAGCAGTATGATTTAGCATTTGCACAGATGTTAAACACTGACTGTGTGTGTGTTTCTTGAGTCCATTAACTAAACCACTGACCTTTAGGAAGCATGCATCAACGCACACCCTCACAGACTATTATCCACACACACACACACACACACACACACACACACACACACACACACACACACACACACACACACACACTGACCTCTGCGATGAAGACGACGATGACGCAGTCCTCTTTCTCGGTCGGGCTGAGCTCTGACATCAGAGAGGTGAGTGTGTCCGTCAGGTAGGAGTGGACCTCCCTCTTCACACTGGGAATGCCCATCACTATGGAAACTACACACACACACACACACACACACACACACACACACACACACACACACACACACACACACACACAATTCATTAAAGGGAAGTCAACATAAGAGAGGATGTCAAAGGCAGTAATATAGGAAGTACAGTACAAAATTCTCTGTGACAGTAAACATTATGGGATGCAGTATATCTCCACCAGACTCCATGTAAATAATCACTACTTTTAGTGTGTATAGAGCAGCATATCTCCACCAGACTCCATGTAAATAATCACTACTTTTAGTGTGTATAGAGCAGCATATCTCCACCAGACTCCATGTAAATAATCACTACTTTTAGCATGTATAGAGCAGCATATCTCCACCAGACTCCATGTAAATAATCACTACTTTTAGTGTGTATAGAGCAGCATATCTCCACCAGACTCCATGTAAATAATCACTACTTTTAGCGTGTATAGAGCAGCATATCTCCACCAGACTCCATGTAAATAATCACTACTTTTAGCGTGTATAGAGCAGCATATCTCCACCAGACTCCATGTAAATAATCACTACTTTTAGCATGTATAGAGCAGCATATCTCCACATGTAAAGACTTAGGCTTCTCTTTATGATCTTGATCCTTTTGGGAAATTGGAATTTCCAGCAATAGTTTATATAATAATAATAACAATAAAACCTTTGGCAAAAAAAAAACATTATCATAAATTAAATTAAATGGGTGTAAATGAGTGAATTAGGAATTTATTTCAACCAGACCAGAGGGGTGAAAGACAACTTGATTCCTGTTCTTTTGTTCACTATGAAGCTCTTGTTTTCCTTCCTGCAGAGATTTATTTAAAATTTTTTCTCCAGTGACATCATCTCTCCTTTAGCTTGTTGTTGGTTTTATTTAAATTACAGTTTTTATCTGACAATTTAGAAATATAAACTGAGACAGAGTGTGAAAATAAGATAACAGCACACACAATTATTATTTATCTCCTTTCCTTGTTTTCTTTCTGTTTATTTAACATGTATTTTTTCTCCTTAATGCTCCAGGAAAAACACTTACGCTGAGCCTGTTCACTTTACATATAAATCAGACCTCTCTCTCTCTCTCCCTCTCTTTCTCCCTCCCCCTCTCTCTCTCTCTCTCACACACCCACACAGATATATATATATATATATATATATATATATATATATATATATATAATTTCCTTTCCTCTCTTGATTTTTATCTCTCTGTTCTTTGCAGCACCATAAAACACTTTCTGTCCGACTAACCTGTTTAACTCAGAGTGCACCATAAATACAGCTGACTGCATGCACACACACACACACACACACACACACACACACACACACACACAAACACACACACACAGACATCCCCCTCCACACACACAGACAGCAACCCCCCCCCATACAAACACACAAACTGTTATACACACTCTGCTGTTGTTTGTTCTCCCTGGTTTTATCTGTATTTATGCTCTCTGTGTGAAGCAGGCTTGTCAGGAAATGGTTTACTAAGCAGAAAAATACTTTATAAATAAATTAGACTTGACACACACACACACACACACACACACACACACACACACACACACACACAGTGACCTTGATCCAGCCTGGCTGGTCGGTTCTACTCTCCAGGGGATGTGGAGTGTATCAGGGACTCAGCGAGCTATTTTCCCCAGGGAAGGTAAATTGTGCCGGGGTTGCTGGTTCTGTTGGTGCCTCGGAGGTGTGTGTGTGTGTGTGTGTGCTTTTAATACACTTCGAATATTTGAATCCCGTTTGTTTTTACCTCCGGTGCGTCCCTGTCCGAGGTGCACAGCCGGCTGCAGGCTGTCCTCTCTGTTCAGCAGGTGAGGGAGATGATGGAAGATGGAGGGAAGCTGCAGCACGTTTTTACTGCTGCTCACATTCCACAACTTGAGCCTCGTCTCCTCTGAAAACAGAACAAAGGAGACAGGGTGGGACCAAGATTAGAAAACTTAAAACTAGATTATACACAATTGAACCAGATTGAATGAGAAGTTAAACCATGTTACAGATTAGACCCCGATTTAGTCTTGCATTGCCAGACCTTTCTCCACAGCGCTGTGGACGAAGGTCACACTGCATTCCTGGATGGGAAAACAACAGCTAGATGGACAGATACCATACCAGGTACCATAGTCCTCAGATTGGACAGTCTGGCTAGCTGTCTGGATTTACCCTGCAGAGATCTGAGGACCAGGTAACCATAGTCCTCAGATTGGACAGATAGTCTAGCTAGCTGTCTGGATTTACCATGCAGAGACCTGAGGACCAGGTAACCATAGTCCTCAGATTGGACAGATAGTCTAGCTAGCTGTCTGGATTTACCCTGCAGAAACCTGAGGACCAGGTACCATAGTCCTCAGATTGGACAGATAGTCTAGCTAGCTGTCTGGATTTACCCTGCAGAGATCTGAGGAGGACCAGGTAACATAGTAGCTACCCTGATTTTACCCTGCAGAGATTGGACCAGGTAACCATAGTCCTCAGATTGGACAGATAGTCTAGCTAGCTGTCTGGATTTACCCTGCAGAGATCTGAGGACCAGGTAACTATAGTCCTCAGAAATCAGCCGCAGGTTAGAGCGCCGACACAGAGACAGAGGACGGGGACGGACATCTGGACGAAAAGGCGACAAGAAGACGGCGAAAATGAGACACTATTGGTTAAAATAGTTAGCTAATGGTTAAATAGCTAGAAAACCAGAATAATTAGGCCGCTAACGTTGCGTTCTGTTTAAAACCCCGATTATGTAGCATTCACTGACCGGACAGGCTGCTCCAGGTGCGGTTGATGTCTCTCAGCGCCTGTTTCTCGGCGATGGCCTTCTTGATCTCCTCCAGGACCAGGTTCAGCTCCTTGGAGCGCCGCAGGTTCTCCTGCTCGGCCGAGTGGAGGCGATCCCTCAACGCCAGGAACTCCCGCTGGTAGATATCCACCACATCCCCTGCAGGCCCCCAAAACATCACATTACCCCACCCAAACAACACATTACCCCTGCAGGCCCCCAAAACAACACATTACCCCTGCAGGCCCCCAAAACAACACATTACCCCTGCAGGCCCCCCAAACAACACATTACCCCTGCAGGCCCCCAAAACAACACATTACCCCTGCAGGCCCCCAAACAACACATTACCCCTGCAGGCCCCCAAAACAACACATTACCCCTGCAGGCCCCCAAAACAACACATTACCCCTGCAGGCCCCCAAAACAACACATTACCCCTGCAGGCCCCCAAAACCCATTACCCCTATAGGCCCCCAAACAACACATTACCCCTGCAGGCCCCCAAAACAACACATTACCCCTGCAGGCCCCCAAACAACACATTACCCCTATAGACCCCCAAAACAACACATTACCCCTGCAGGCACCCAAAACAACACTTTACCCCTGTAGGCCCCCAAAACAACACATTACCCCTGCAGGCCCCCAAAACAACACATTACCCCTGCAGGCCCCCAAAACAACACATTACCCCTGCAGGCCCCCCAAACAACACATTACCCCTGCAGGCCCCCAAAACAACACATTACCCCTATAGGCCCCCAAAACAACACATTACCCCTATAGGCCCCCAAAACAACACATCACGGGGTTGTTACTCCGTTACAATCACACGTGTTTTGGAGGTATTTACGCTTCTGAGCTGAAAATGTTTATATACAGTGTGTATATTAACAATCAAGAGGGTAACTTTGGGTCGAGCCCCGCTAGTCGACCACAAGCTGACATTTAGAGGAAGCAACATGCAGTCACTGTCATTCACGTTAGTCTGGATTGATATTATAAGAATACAATTGTGTCATACTATTCAACCAGCGTATTTCTACCTAATTTCCCTCTCCAAAACCACTGAAGAAGAGTAACGTTAGTCACAGCGCTTACTTGCTTTGGTGTTCGTAAAGCATTAAAGTTGATTTTTTCTTTCCAAATAGAGCTATTTATGTCATCTTTTAAAAATTACTTTTTCTTTTTTCATATTGCAATATATATATATATATCGCAGGGGAAAAAAATATTGCAATGCAAGATTTTTCCAATATCGTGCATGGCCTAATTTGACAATATTTCCGTGAACTGTCAAGAATGGAAAATCCAAGATCTTTTCATCTAAGTGGTATGGACAGTTTTCTCACTTGGAGTGGCACTACAGTGTAATTAAGGATGTAATTTTCTATAAAATGTGGAGACTTTTCCCAGCAGAGCTGACAGCCCATCTGAGAGAGAGAGAGAGAGAGGTGTGGACTGCAAGCACCTGCAACGGGCATGTATAAAAACACCAAGCCCCTCTTCGTTTCACTTTTCACTGTTTTAACTTTTCCAAAAAAAAACAAAAAAACAATGCGACTAAAACTCCAGAAAAACAAAAAACTCAGAAAAAAGCAAGTGAAGTAGCATTGGTCCCTTTGAGGGGAGGGAGGGTGAAAATACAGCGATCCGAGGAGTACGCCTCTAAATATAGGCGCCCACTCTACCAGCTGAGCTATCCGGGCGCCCATATTTTAGAGGCTTACTCCTTGATGCAGCAGGCCCGGGTTCAACTCCAGCCTGTGACCCTTTACTGCATGTTCCCCCCCCTCCCCCTCCTCCCCCTTCATGTCTTCAGCTGTCCTGTCAATAAAGGCCTAAAATACTTCAAATAAGACACGCATGTTTCCTTGGACCAGACAGGCTCCAAAATCATGGTAGCAGCTGTCGCCATGGACCCGCTACACGCTCTGCTACGCCCTGCTACGTCCTGCTACGTCCTACTACGCCCTGCTACGTCCTGCTACGTCCTGCTACACCCTACTACACCCTGCTACGCCCTGCTACACCCTGCTACGTCCTACTACGCCCTGCTACGTCCTGCTACGCCCTGCTACGTCCTACTACGCCCTGCTACGTCCTGCTACGTCCTGCTACGTCCTGCTACACCCTGCTACATCCTGCAACATCCTGCTACGTCCTGCTACGTCCTGCTGTGTCCTGCTACGCCCTGCTACGTCCTGCTACACCCTGCTACGTCCTGCTACATCCTGCTACGTCCTGCTACACCCTGCTACGTCCTGCTACGTCCTGCTACATCCTGCTACGTCCTGCTACACCCTGCTACACCCTGCTACGCCCTGCTACGTCCTGCTACGTCCTGCTACACCCTGCTACGTCCTGCTACGCCCTGCTACGTCCTGCTGTGTCCTGCTATGTCCTGCTACGTCCTGCTACGCCCTGCTACGTCCTGCTACGTCCTTCTGTGTCCTGCTATGTCCTGCTACACCCTGCTACGTCCTGCTACACCCTGCTACGTCCTGCTACATCCTGCTACGTCCTGCTACACCCTGCTACATCCTGCAACATCCTGCTACGTCCTGCTACGTCCTGCTGTGTCCTGCTACGCCCTGCTACGTCCTGCTACACCCTGCTACGTCCTGCTACATCCTGCTACGTCCTGCTACACCTTGCTACGTCCTGCTACATCCTGCTACGCCCTGCTACGTCCTGCTACACCCTGCTACGTCCTGCTACGCCCTGCTACACCCTGCTACGTCCTGCTACGCCCTGCTACGTCCTGCTACACCCTGCTACGCCCTGCTACACCCTGCTACGTCCTGCTACACCCTGCTACGCCCTGCTACGTCCTGCTACGCCCTGCTACGTCCTGCTACACCCTGCTACGTCCTGCTACGTCCTGCTGTGTCCTGCTACGTCCTGCTGTGTCCTGCTATGTCCTGCTACACCCTGCTACGTCCTGCTACGTCCTGCTGTGCCTTGTAATGCCCCACAGTGCCCTGCTATGCCATGAATTACTACTACAAACTACTATTTTTTGTGACTGTTATTGCCACTCTTCATTGTAACCCCAACCGGCCCGTCAGACACCGCCTACCAAGAGCCTGGGTCTGGGTATGGGTCTGGGTCTGGGTCTGGGTCTGGGTCTGGGCCTGGGTCTGGGTCTGTCCCAGGTTTCTGCCTAAAAGGAGTTTTTCCTCTCCACTGTTGCTTGCTCTGGAGGAAACTACTAGACCTGTTGGGTCCTTGTAAATTCTGGAGTGTGGTCTAGACCTGGTCTATCTGTAAAGGGTCTCCAGATAACTCTTGTCATGAACTGATACTATAAATAAAATTGAATTGAATGGGAAAAACACCAGGCGAGCGAGCCCCACTCTATTTCACTTTTCTAAAAACCTTAAAAAATACGACAAAAACTCCAGAAAAACATGACAAAAAGGCGACAAAAACTCTGAAAAATACGACAAATACTCTCTGTCTTCAGCTGTCCTGTCAATAAAGGCCTAAAATGCCCAAAAAATACTTAAAATACAACGGGCATGTGAAAAACACCAGGTGAGCCCCACTGTGTTTCATTTATAATAATGTGTATATATATTTACATATATTACAGAGCATTGATCCGCTTCAGTTACATAAACAAACACAATACTTCTACTGTATAGCCACCATAATGTATTATTGTACTATATAATATATATAATATATATATTTAGAGGCAGAGACATTGAAGTTTGAAAGCTTTTATATCCCAGCCACGCTCTCCTCCTCCTTCTCTTCCTCCATCTTTTCCTCTGCTGCGTGCTTCTTCTCCTCCTTCTCACTCTTTTTCATCTTCTTCTGCATTTTCATTTTCTGCCACGCTGCGACGCCCCTCCTGAGAAACACACACCACCTGCTTCTACTTTCCACACACATCTCCTCCTTCTTCTCCTCCACCTGGTGTCCTGGTGTCTCCTCTACTTCCTTCTCCATGTCCTCCTTTCTGTCTTCCAGGAGTGGGACTTCCTGCTCCAGAGCTGAGTGTTGTGGCTGTTGGAGTTCATCTTCTTGCTTCTCTTTGACCTCCGTTGACCTCTGAGCGAGACGCTCCTTCTCTTTGACCTCCGTTGACCTCTGAGCGAGACGCTCCTTCTCTTTGACCTCCGTTGACCTCTGAGCGAGACGCTCCTTCTCTTTGACCTCCGTTGACCTCTGAGCGAGACGCTCCTTCTCTTTGCGGAGGTCCAGTATTTCCGCGTCCCTCAGGAGGATTTTCCCGTCCCTTTGCTGGATCTCGTCCTCCATCTGACTCACTTTCTTCTGGTGTTCAGCCTTTAACTCCTCCATCCTCTTGCTGTGCAGGTGGACCACTCTTTCTGTCTCCGCCTCGCCCTTCCTCAGCCTTTCGTAGTTCTTCCCGTACTCGGCGTCGACCTGCTTCCCCCGGATCTCCACACACTCCTCCAGATGTTTGATTCTCAGCTTGTCCTTCTGCATCTGGTTGCCCATGCGCTCCTTGTCCTCCAGGGATCGGCGGATCTGCGCGGTCAGGCTGGCGATGTTCTTGTGAGCGTTGCGGAGAGCGTCTTGCAGCTGTTTGTAGGTCGGGGGGGACGCCGCGCGGCCGCGAGGACCGCCGTCCTGTCCCCCCCCCCCGCCCTCTTCTTCAGGTTGTTCTTCTTACCCATGTCCTCCAGACTCGGGTCGCCTGAAGACGTCGTCTTCTTGTAAAAGATCGCCTCTGCCCGTTGTAGACCTGACTCTGCAGATTCCACCTTCAGGTGATGTTATTCAAACTGTAACCATGGTGGTTTTCAAACGGTAACCATGGTGATTTTCAAACTGTAACCATGGTGATTTTTAATATCATAACAGAGTTGTGGAGCCATCTTCATCGGGTTCATTCTGGATATTCTGCTTTCTTTTCACAATTTAACTTCAAGTCCCCGTAACAGACGTCCGGGTCCTCTGATCCGGGTCCGGGTCCTCTGATCCGGGTCCGGGTCCTCTGATCCGGGTCCGGGTCCTCTGATCTCTGCTGCTGCGGCCAGGACTGACAGCTGAAGTCTCGAGGACCCACGAGATCCCGCGAGATCTCACGAGATCTCGCGGGATCTCGTAGAACAGAACCACAAAACCACAGCAGTTAGTTTCCATCCAGAGGAGTTGGGGGGGGGCTGTTTCCACGGAGATATGATCTCTATTTTAATTTTAGCATTATTCCGACTAAACCTGACAGTCTGTGATTATCCATCAGCATCCTCTGATCTTAAATATTAGTCAAAATAATTCATATTTCTGCTTTATTAACTCAAAAGTTACACATAATTCCATACGCTATATAAGGTTTAACAACCACAAGTTCCAGAAATAGTGGTAATAAGTGAAAATCATCATTGTTTGATGCTTTTTATCGATGTTTTTAACTTTTTCTTACGTATTTGTCATTTTTTCAACACTTTTAATGCTTTTTTTCAATATTTGTCATTTTCTTGTACATTTTCCACACCAGTCGCTGTTTCTCGCTGCTCAGTTCATTTAATTCTCCTCAAAACAGGTTTCCTTTTTATTTTTAAAGAACAATACAAAAAAACCTTTGTTTGCAACAAACATACAAAAAACATCGCGACTTTTATCGCAATGTTTCACAAAAGCTCCCGCGACATCGGGCATTTTGGGCCGCAACAATCTCAAAAAAAGGCGGCGAAATCCTGAAGGGCCGGCCATTCATAACACGGCTGCATGTGCGTGTTTCTCACTCATCCTTTTTCATTATTTATTATTATGTGATGGAGAGAAACAGAGAGGCAGATTCAGGCTTCATGGGATTACTGAGCCAACAGGTAGAGGGAATAAAAAGACATAATCTGAGTAAAAACATGGAAATAAAAAGCTAAATCCTTTCATCTGCTGCAGACATCCATCATCCCTCTCTGGGTTAATGCTTCAGATCTGCAGTAATCCCCGGTGGCCCTGC
>CM049380.1:31669248-31684248 GCA_026937815.1 Etheostoma perlongum
TCAAATAGCTGACTGCCCCATAACCTCGCTCACTTGCATCGCAGAAGTGGTGCATCTGTGCTCCTGTAACTTCAAAATCTGGTGGTCTGAGGCATCTCCTAATTCTTAGGCTGGAAATCAGATTAAGATCTTTTAGCCACTCGTTCCATTTATGTGCGTAAGCAGTCGGTATCGGTTCATCCCATCCACAATGTAGCTTGCACAGGTCCTGCAGTATTCCCTTTCCAGTTAGCATGACCGGTGCTAGGAAACCTAGAGGATCGTATACAGAGTTTAACACAGACAGAATGCTTCTGCGGGTAACTGCTGTTTGTTTCGGGGTGATCGAGAAAAAGAACATGTCTGACTCAATGTCCCATCGCATGCCAAGAGCTCTTTCTAGGGGCAATTTGTCTGTATCTAGGTCTAGATCTTTGACCTCCTTTGTTCTCTCTTCAGCTGGAACAGAGGCAAGGACTGCTCGACTGTTACTGGTCCATTTGGTGAGCTTAAATCCACCTGTGGAGCACACTGATCTGAGCTCCTTTACCAGGCTGATTGCTTGGTTCTCATTAGCGACGGATTTGAGACAGTCGTCTACATAAAAGTTATGGCGAATGGTGTTTAGGACTTCAGCGCCACACTTTGCTTCATTATCATCAGCAGTCTGCTTCAGTGCAAAATTAGCACAGCTTGGTGATGAGACTGCTCCAAAAAGATGCACCTTCATCCGATACTCTGCTAACGGTTGTTTGGTATCACCATCTGGCCACCACAGGAATCTGAGGAAGTCCACATCATCCTTAGGTATTCTTACTTGATGGAACATTCCTTCGATGTCCGCCATCACTGCCACTGGTTCTTGTCGGAATCTGAGGAGTACACCCAACAAGGTGTTCGTAAGGTCAGGACCCTGCAGCAGCTCAGAGTTCAGGGACATTCCTTGAAATGAAGAGGTACAATCAAATACCACTCTTATTGTCTTTTTTCTTTTGTGGTAGACACCATGGTGAGGGATGTACCATAGTCTACCATCCTTACGGGGAAGTTGTTCCTCTGGCACTCTTTCTGCATGCCCTTTCCTCAAGACATCACTCATGAAGCAATTATAGTCCTTCCAAAAGGCTTTATCTTTCTGGAATTTGCGGGCAAGACTCAGTGCTCTTTGTTCCGCCACAGACTTGTTGTTTGGCAGGCTGACATTATCCTGACGGAACGGAAGTCGTATTTCATAGTGCCCATCTATTCTTTTAACTGAGCTGTTCATGACGTTTAAGAACTTCTTATCTTCAAATGAGTTTTCTTGTTTTTCATTGTAGGCCAACTCTGAGAAGTCCTGGTTGTATTGATGCACAAGAAGCTCCTCCAGCTTGACCACCGATATCTTATTAGACGTTATCCGAGGTCGACCATGCTCATCCATAGATACAGTACTGCCAAGGGGTCCGTTTATAGTCCAACCTAGGCGTGTTAGGACTGCATAAGGGCCCTCTCCTTGACTGTTGATCACTCTTAGTGGCTCCATAGCCTTTGGGATATTTGCACCGATCAACAGGCCTACTTCTGCATTGATAGGTCTCAAGTGGACATCCCTTAGGTAAGTCCATCCTTTTATGTCCGTTTCTGTAGGAATATTTTCTTCACTAACAGGAATGGCGTTTTGTGTGAAGACCTCAGGAAGTTCTATGAAGCTATTGCCATCCAGGCTACATACTTCTAGTCCTCTTATAGCATGGGTTTTCACAGGCTTTTCATAACCCATTGTTCGGAGTAGGATCTCTGCTTTCTTTCCTCTGACAGATAATTGTTCCATCAACTTCTCCGTGACAAAGGTAGCATTGCTTCGGGGTCTAGAAACGCATAGGTTTCTACTAAACAGCTGCCTTTATGTGCCTTTATCCTTACGGGAACTACAGCTAACTTGTAGTCTGTGGTTCTGTTTCCTGTTTGTGCTGCTGATGGCACCATAGCAATTTGTGCCGCTGATGAAACTTTAGCAATGTTATTGCTCCTGTTATTTGAGTCTTGCTTAACTGCTGGCTTTGGATTTCCTGGAGTAAAGTTCTCTATATGCAAGACAGTAGGGTGTTTCTTCTCACAGGAACGACACGTGAGACGTTTCTTGCATTCTTTACTCATATGACCTTTGACCAAGCAGGCAAAGCAGAGTCCATTCTTCCTTAGTAGCTCAACTTTCTCTTTGTGGGGAATCTTTGTTATGATCTCACATTTTTCCATTACATGATCTCCTGTACAGAAAGCGCAAGGCTTGACAAAAGCGTCGAAGGCTGTACGGATGCCCTCTGGCTTGTCTCTCCATTTCTGTGCATTGGTGTTTATGTTGGTCTCTGTCTTGGGAACAACAGTCGTAGCAAAGCTTTTCTTGCTGCCAGATCTCATAAATGGTAAGTTTCTTTTGGATTTCCTCTCATTTGTGCTTCCAGCAGGGTCATAGATATCCCCAAAAACAGGATCTTGAATGATCCTGGCCTGTTTTTCTATAAACAGAACAAGATCATGGAATGTGGGTCTCCGTTGTGTTCTTTCAGTGATGTCACATACAACAGACCGCCACTTCTCCCGAAGTTTAAATGGGAGTTTGGAAACAAGTCTTTTCATGTTAGATGGTGAGTCCAACTCTGACATGTATGGAAGCTCCTGAACTGCATTACCACAGCCTCTTAGGTAGAGGGCGTAGCTGTGAAGTGCCTTTCCATCATCTGTACTTATTTGGTTCCAGTTTAAGGCCTTTTCGACGTATGCAGATGTGACTTTGAAATCATCGCCAAAATGATATTTAAGTAGGCGCTTTGCTTCCTCGTAACCAGTTGTTGCGTTCATGTGAAAGCAGCTTTGAACTAGTTCTTTTGGTTGACCTACAGTATACTGTTCCAGGAAGTACAGCCGATCCTCGTTACTGTTGGTTTTGTCCTCGATGTTGTGCTTAAAAGCCTTCATAAATGGCCTGAAAGTGAGAGGATCACCGTCGAACACCAGCACCTCCCTTCTCGGGGAGTTTAGATTCTTTCTGCTGTATTACCAGCAGATCGGCCAAATCAGCTTGTCTTTGTATGATGTTTGTGAGGTCGTTGCTCTGACCCGTTTCTCCTCTGGGAGTGGATTCACCTCGCCTGCGTGGTCCATCAGATACAACAACCCTAAATGGGGGAAGATTTGTTGCAATCCTTGGGGCTTGCTCAGACCCTTTGTGATTCCAGTTAGTGGTGGGTACGGAGTATGTATCATTGTTTGTAAGGGTGTTTTAGGTATGGTTCCTATCCGTGCAAACTCCAGTTGTGCCAGGCTTCCTTCTATTTTATCAGATGCGTTAACTAGGTCTACCATTTCTTTTCCAGATTCTGATGCTTCATCACTTTCAAAGTCCTCCAGAGCCTTTAGCCTTGCATCAGCTGCAGCAATATCCGCTTCCAAATCCAAAGATTCCATTTTTAAACCCAGCTGATGCTTCTCCCTTTCCAATTCATGTTTCCTTTTGAGAGCTTCTGCTCTGGCTTGCAGAGCAGCTTTGTCTGCAGCAGCCTTCATGCGTGCTGAAACAACTGATGCTTTGGAGCCTTTAGAGCTCTTTGATCCAGTCTGTGAGACACTGTCCTTTGATCCAGTCTGTGAGACACTGTCCCCAGCATCCACAAGAGCTTGTGGGTCGGATTGAGTTTTTATCCATTGCTCAACCTCAGTTAGAAAAACATCATAATCTGCCATTTTTGGCTCATACCAGTCCAAAGTTTCATTCATTCTCACATCCTCAGGTAGCAGTTTCTGAACAGATTCATGGCACCTCATAAATTCATTTTGCAGTCTTAGAAATTCATTCGTACCTTCATTAATACTGACAACATCAGCACCCTCTTTCATCAATGTTTTTATTTCATTCATTTTCCGTGTGCAGTGTGAGAGTTTCCCTCTGCGTGATGCGCTGAGTGATTTAAACGCTTTCCTTTGTTGCGCAGCGTCCGTCTCATTGAACGCAGCATCAGTGACTCCACCTTCACTACCTTCTGCCATTGGTACAGTTTTCGTTCTCAGCTTTTAATATTCGTTTGTACGGTTTTTTTCTAAGTACATCTGACAGCTTTTGTTTGAGTATTCGTTAATTTCTCGGTATTTTGTTTATTTGAATTCCTTCATGCGCACAGCTGTGCTTTACGTCCGTTTTAGCCGGTTTAGATAATTTAACTCACTTTATTTCCGTGCGCGTATCCTTTAGATACATTTTCTTTGTGTAGACCTTTACTTTTAATCCCTTCGGCTCGTGGTATTTTCATTCATATCTGAGCGTCATTTTTAAGAGTTTTCCTTTTCCGTATAGAGCTGTAGATCCGCGGTGTGCAGCTTACAGTTTTAGTGAGTTCGTAGTTTAGAGGCAGTCTTATGGATTCATCTGTCTGCTTATCAAACACTTCCTTCATTCATTTGTCACTTCTGAATGTTTGACCGTAACCAGGTTCAGAAAACAGCGCTGTCGCACGCGTACTCACGGTACCGGAGAAATCAAATCCAGGCAGCAGTGCAGATCCTTCCAACAAGACCTTGACTCCGGTCTCATCCATTCATCTCCACGTTGACTGGCGTCCTTTCTCGCGTTCCGATGGACTATTTTTCAACTTAATGTAGGAGCGGTCAGTAAATCAACGCGCATTCGTTCGTAGTGTCACAATGATCCGTCTCTTTATTTCACTGCAGCAGCAACATAAATAAACTTGTTTTAAACAAAGAAAGAAAACGTTTGTTTCACAAAATGCGGTTGAAAAAATAATTTGTCCTTCCGCCCTCTAGTCACGCACACACCCCCACACCTGGCTCAGGTGAGGTCTAAATATAGAGTTAACACCCCCTGACGTCATCATCATCATCATTAACAACACATCAACATGAGCAACAGCAATCATAATCAGCATCGCCCTAACACAGGTATCAGTACGATCACAAATAGCATGCATGTGAAGAGGATCAAACTAAAATCAGTGGAATGGCTTCAACAGTGTGTGTGTGTGTGTGTGTGTGTCAACACAGTAAAAATGGACCGACTTAACCAAGTTGGTTCACTGTTAGCTTAGCTTCAAGTTAGCATCAAACACAACAAAGGCTGTCAGGTGAATGGTGTTCTGAGCTAACGTTAGCATAGATTTCATCATGATTTCATCTTCTGTTATTGTTCATAATGAGAAAACTTTATTATTTTATGGATTTCACAAATTCACAGTTATGTTGTAAACTGTTTAAATCTGAGCATGCAACTAACATCTGCACTTGACTCACACTGGGCCTCTCCCAACCGCTCGTCCATCCCTGCAGATGGTGCTTAATCAGAAACACACACACACACATACACACACACACACACACACACACACAAACACACGCACACACACACACACTCACACAATAACATACACACACACACACACGGTCTTGTCTCACTATCTTTATGGGGACCAGTCATTGACATAATGCATTCCCTAGCCCCTTACCCTAACCTTAACCATCAAACCTAAGTGCCAGAGAGTCATGGGTGAGGGAACCAGGGTACCAGGGAGTCAGGGAGCCATGGGGCCAGGGAGTCAGGGGTGAGGGGGCCAGGGGGGAGGGTCACAGAGTGCCACAAAAAGACACACAAATAACTACAAACGACCCCGTAGATGCTAACCGACTGAAACTGGATGCAATAAGAATTCAAACAACCCACAAAAACTACAAATGACCCAAAATGACTACAAACAAACCAAAATGACTACAAATGACCCAAAAACCACATTTACACAGAATTATTTGCAATAACAGCGGTTAATATTCAGTGAGTTATAACAGCCACACCATGTAAACCATACTTCCTTTACAGCAGGTTTGAAGGGGCGCCTGGGTAGCACACCTGGTAGAGCGCGCCCATATATAGGCTAGAGGTTTACTCCTTGACGCAGCGGCCGCTGGTTCAACTTCGACCCTTTGCTGTCATCAGTGGTGTAGTCTAATGCATTGTAGTGGGTGTACTGTGCTGTCTATAGGCCAGAATCTGCCTTTGGGGGGGCATATTGAGCATAGTGGGGGGTCTGGATGCCCCCCCTCAAAGAGGTTTTGAGCATCAAAAACTTGATTTGACAACTTCATGTTGTCTTCATGTTGTCCTCATGTTGTCTTCATGTTGTCCTCATGTTGTCTTCATGTTGCCCTCATGTTGTCCTCATGTTGTCCTCATGTTGTCTTCATGTTGTCTTCATGTTGTCCTCATGTTGTCCTCATGTTGCCCTCATGTTGTCCTCATGTTGTCCCCATGTTGTCCCCATGTTGTCCTCATGTTGTCCTCATGTTGTTCATGTTGTCTTCATGTTGTCTTCATGTTCTCCTCATGTTGTCCCCATGTTGTCCTCATGTTGTCCTCATGTTGTCCTCATGTGGTCTTCATGTTGTCCTCATGTGGTCTTCATGTTGTCTTCATGTTGTCCTCATGTTGTCCTCATGTTGTCCTCATGTGGTCTTCATGTTGTCTTCATGTTGTCCTCATGTTGTCCACATGTTGCCCCCATGTTGTCCTCATGTTGTCTTCATTTTGTCTTCATGTTGTCTTCATGTTGTCCTCATGTTGTCCTCATGATGTCCCCATGTTGTCCTCATGTTGTTCATGTTGTCTTCATGTTGTCCTCATGTTGTCCTCATGTGGTCTTCATGTTGTCTTCATGTTGTCCTCATGTTGTCCACATGTTGTCCCCATGTTGTCCTCATGTTGTTCATGTTGTCCTCATGTTGTCCTCATGTTGTCCTCATGTTGTCCTCATGTTGCCCTCATGTTGTCCTCATGTTGTCCTCATGTTGTCCTCATGTTGCCCTCATGTTGTCCTCATGTTGTCCTCATGTTGCCCTCATGTTGCCTTCATGTTGTCCTCATGTTGTCCTCATGTTGTCCTATATCAATGTCCTTTTTAATTCCCCAAAATAACATGATTGATTCCACCCAACGCTCTTTGCCAAGTACAAATCTCTACTTTCATTAATTTTGGGGCGTCTTATTCAATTTTATAGCATTGTAAAACAAATGGAAGTGTTTTTGAAATAGTATTGAGTAAAAGTTGACATATTCCAGTCTGTGATTATCATCAACATCCATTCCGATAATTTTAGTCTCAATAATTCCTAATTTCTGCTTTTCTAACTCAAACATGTGCAACAAAAATATGGTCTTTTATAAAAATGAAACCATGGAAACCTATTCTGGTACAATCTCAAAATACAATACTAAGCATAATAGGGGCACTTTAAAAAGAATTTAAATAAAACTTCTGCAAAATTCCCGACACAAATACAATAACATACTAAATAACTGTCTGAGATTCAGAAAATGACCTAATGGCCGGAGGTGGGTAGTAACGAGTTACATTTACTCCGTTACATTTACTTGAGTAAGTTTTTGAAAAAGTTGTACTTCTAGGAGTAGTTTTAAATCCCTCTACTTGTACTTGTACTTGTACTTGAGTAGATTAGTGAAGAAGAAGCTACATCAGCCTACAACGAGCTCCTTACTTCTCTTTTTACCTCGTTGGTATTCTACGTGACCGTACTCGATCTCAGCGGCGGGACAGGTTAGCTTTACAGTCGTAGCAAAACAAAGATGTCAGAATCAACCATCGCCAAGGCAACGCAGACCAGGAGGACCACCCCCCCCCCATGGTTACCTTTTAGTAAAGTGGTAACAGCAGCTACATTGTGCTGCGTTTAGTGTCGACCAAAACAATCGGACATGTGAGCGTCCAACAACTCAACATCTAACCTGAGGAGACGTAGCGGTAGTTGTAGTTGTTGCTGTGGAGAGGTGGATGTTTGTCTTTTAGGTTACATACAGGATGTTTAACATGCAGTATCCATCCACATCTGATGGGACAAGTCTCTCACTTAAGCTATTTAGTAATTAATAAATTAATTTTAATTTATTCTATTGATTGGATGAACTATAATTTGCCTAAAGATGATTATTTTGTATTTTTGTCGGTCTGGTTGATGCTTGTGTTAAGAAATAAATCAGACGTTACTCAACAGTTACTCACTACTCGAGTAGTTTTTTACTCTTACTCAAGTAATTATTTAGATGACTACTTTTACTTTTACTTGAGTCGTATTATTCTGAAGTAGCAGTACTTTTACTTGAGTCATATTATTCTGAAGTAACAGTACTTTTACTTGAGTCATATTATTCTGAAGTAACAGTACTTTTACTTGGGTACATTTTTTAGCAACTCTACCCACCTCTGCTAATGGGGATTATAAAATGTCCAACAGGATGTCAGAGCAGCGACAGGAAACAGAGACAGCGGACGTCAGAGGAAGACAAAGGAAGGAAACGAAGCTGCCGAGTCAACTAACAGCCAGGTGATGTCCCTCGTTATCGGCTACACGCACCAGGAAACACCAAACAGGTAATGGATTCACCCACCCTGGGACCTGAGACCCCATGGAACATACAGTGTGTACAGAAGGACTGTACATGTATGTATGTGTATGTATATGTATGTATATGACTGTATATGTATGTATGTGTATGTATATGTATGTATATGACTGTATATGTATATATATGTATATGACTGTATATGTATGTATATGACTGTATATGTATATGTATGTATATGACTGTATATGTATATGTATGTATATGACTGTATATGTATATGTATGTATATGACTGTATATGTATGTATATGTATGTGTATGTATATGTATGTGTATGTATATGTATGTATATGTATTTATATGTATGTATATGACTGTATATGTATGTATATGTATGTGTATGTGTATGTGTATGTATGTATGTGTATGTATATGTATGTATATGTATTTATATGTATGTATATGACTGTATATGTATGTATATGTATGTGTATGTGTATGTGTATGTATGTATGTGTATGTATATGTATGTATATGTATGTATATGACTGTATATGTATGTATATGTATGTGTATATACAGTATGTGTATGTATATGTACGTGTATGTATGTGTATGTATATGTATGTATATGTATGTGTATGTATATGTATGTATATGTATGTGTATGTGTGGGAAATAAGTATACATGTGTATGCCGATATATCGGCGGGCCGATATATTAGGTGATCTATCGGCTGATATTAAGCGATGTAGATAGATATTTATTGATCCCCAAAAAATGGGACCGGTCTCCTGGTCTTCATAGTCTCCTAGTCTCCTGGTCTTCATAGTCTCCTAGTCTCCTGGTCTTCATAGTCTCCTAGTCTCCTGATCTTTGTACAAACCCGTTCCCGATCCTGTTTCCAGATTCTAATAAAGAAGAGAAGTTGAACCTGAATGTTTCACCTCGTCTGCTGTTCACACTGATTTATTAGGTGTGAAGACTCTCTCATCTCTCCCTCTCTCTCTCTCTCTCTCATCTCTTCCTCCACCTCTCTCTCCATCTCTTCCTCCCTCTCTCCCGCCCCCATAACTCCCTCCCTCTCTCTCCCTCCCTCTCTCCTTCCCTCCTTCCATCTCGCCCTCCCTGTCTCACCATCTCCGTCCCTCCCTCCCCCCCTCTCTCCCCCTTTCCCTCCCTCCCTCCCCCTCCTTGGTTACCAGCCTGATGCCAGGATCCTGCCTGCAGCTCGGAGAATCTGCCAGAGAGAAAACAGCTAGAAAGAAAAAACAAAGCGCTATTCTTCTTCTTCTGTGGTGTTAATTCACACAGATCCAAGAGTGGCGAGGGCTGGTAGGAGCAATAGGATAGAAAAAAAAGAAAAAGAGATTAGAAAAGAGCCGGGGCGACACAAAGGAGCGGGAAGCTGTGACGAGCATTAAGACAGAAGTCCTTCCAGAAAAATCCAGAGTGGTTTTGTGATCCTTGATTTCTGAACAATGTAATAACTGGTTAGAGGCGCATGGTATACAGAGGCTGGAATAACTCCCCCAGGGGCATAAGTATACACCCCCCTATGTTAAAATACAGGGGGCATAAGTATACACCCCCTATGTTAAAATACAGGGGGCATAAGTATACACCCCCCTATGTTAAAATACAGGGGGCATAAGTATACACCCCCTATGTTAAAATACAGGGGGCATAAGTATACACCCCCTATGTTAAAAAATACAGGGGCATAAGTATACACCCCCTATGTTAAAATACAGGGGGCATAAGTATACACCCCCTATGTTAAAATACAGGGGGCATAAGTATACACCCCCTATGTTAAAATACAGGGGGCATAAGTATACACCCCTATGTTAAAATACAGGGGCATAAGTATACACCCCCTATGTTAAAATACAGGGGGCATAAGTATACACCCCCCTATGTTAAAATACAGGGGCATAAGTATACACCCCCTATGTTAAAATACAGGGGCATAAGTATACACCCCCTATGTTAAAATACAGGGGGCATAAGTATACACCCCCTATGTTAAAATACAGGGGGCATAAGTATACACCCCCTATGTTAAAATACAGGGGGCATAAGTATACACCCCTATGTTAAAATACAGGGGCATAAGTATACACCCTATGTTAAAATACAGGGGGCATAAGTATACACCCCCTATGTTAAAATACAGGGGGCATAAGTATACACCCCCTATGTTAAAATACAGGGGGCATAAGTATACACCCCTATGTTAAAAACAGGGGGCATAAGTATACACCCCTATGTTAAAAATACAGGGGGCATAAGTATACACCCCCTATGTTAAAATACAGGGGCATAAGTATACACCCCCTATGTTAAAATACAGGGGGCATAAGTATACACCCCCCTATGTTAAAATACAGGGGGTATAAGTATACACCCCCCTATGTTAAAATACAGGGGGCATAAGTATACACCCCCCCTATGTTAAAATACAGGGGCATAAGTATACACCCCCTATGTTAAAATACAGGGGCATAAGTATACACCCCCTATGTTAAAATACAGGGGGCATAAGTATACACCCCTATGTTAAAATACAGGGGGCATAAGTATACACCCCCTATGTTAAAATACAGGGGCATAAGTATACACCCCCTATGTTAAAAATACAGGGGGCATAAGTATACACCCCCCTATGTTAAAATACAGGGGTATAAGTATACACCCCCTATGTTAAAATACAGGGGCATAAGTATACACCCCCTATGTTAAAATACAGGGGGGTATAAGTATACACCCCCTATGTTAAAATACAGGGGCATAAGTATACACCCCCTATGTTAAAATACAGGGGCATAAGTATAGACCCCCTATGTTAAAATACAGGGGCATAAGTATACACCCCCTATGTTAAAATACAGGGGCATAAGTATACACCCCCTATGTTAAAATACAGGGGGCATAAGTATACACCCACCTATGTTAAAATACAGGGGCATAAGTATACACCCCTATGTTAAAAATACAGGGGCATAAGTATACACCCCTATGTTAAAATACAGGGGCATAAGTATACACCCCCTATGTTAAAATACAGGGGTATAAGTATACACCCCCTATGTTAAAATACAGGGGCATAAGTATACACCCCCCTATGTTAAAATACAGGGGCATAAGTATACACCCCCTATGTTAAAATACAGGGGCATAAGTATACACCCCCTATGTTAAAATACAGGGCATAAGTATACACCCCTATGTTAAAATACAGGGGCATAAGTATACACCCCCTATGTTAAAATACAGGGGGCATAAGTATACACCCCCCTATGTTAAAATACAGGGGGCATAAGTATACACCCCTCTATGTTAAAATACAGGGGCATAAGTATACACCCCCCTATGTTAAAATACAGGGGCATAAGTATACACCCCTCTATGTTAAAATACAGGGGGGCATAAGTATACACCCCTCTATGTTAAAATACAGGGGGCATAAGTATACACCCCCTATGTTAAAATACAGGGGCATAAGTATACACCCCTCTATGTTAAAATACAGGGGGCATAAGTATACACCCCCTATGTTAAAATACAGGGGCATAAGTATACACCCCTCTATGTTAAAATACAGGGGGCATAAGTATACACCCCTCTATGTTAAAATACAGGGGGCATAAGTATACACCCCCTATGTTAAAATACAGGGGGCATAAGTATACACCCCTCTATGTTAAAATACAGGGGGCATAAGTATACACCCCCCTATGTTAAAATACAGGGGGCATAAGTATACACCCCCTATGTTAAAATACAGGGGGCATAAGTATACACCCCCCTATGTTAAAATACAGGGGGTATAAGTATACACCCCCTATGTTAAAATACAGGGGCATAAGTATACACCCCCTATGTTAAAATACAGGGGTATAAGTATACACCCCTATGTTAAAATACAGGGGTATAGTATACACCCCTATGTTAAAATACAGGGGCATAAGTATACACCCCTATGTTAAAATACAGGGGCATAAGTATACACCCCCTATGTTAAAATACAGGGGCATAAGTATACACCCCCTATGTTAAAATACAGGGCATAAGTATACACCCCCTATGTTAAAATACAGGGGGCATAAGTATACACCCACCTATGTTAAAATACAGGGGCATAAGTATACACCCCCTATGTTAAAATACAGGGGGCATAAGTATACACCCCCTATGTTAAAATACAGGGGTATAAGTATACACCCCCTATGTTAAAAATACAGGGGTATAAGTATACACCCCCTATGTTAAAATACAGGGGCATAAGTATACCCCCCTATGTTAAAATACAGGGGTATAAGTATACACCCCCCTATGTTAAAATACAGGGGTATAAGTATACACCCCCTATGTTAAAATACAGGGCATAAGTATACACCCCCTATGTTAAAATACAGGGGCATAAGTATACACCCCCTATGTTAAAATACAGGGGCATAAGTATACACCCCCTATGTTAAAATACAGGGGCATAAGTATACACCCCCTATGTTAAAATACAGGGGCATAAGTATACACCCCCTATGTTAAAAATACAGGGGCATAAGTATACACCCCCTATGTTAAAATACAGGGGCATAAGTATACACCCCTATGTTAAAATACAGGGGCATAAGTATACACCCCCTATGTTAAAATACAGGGGCATAAGTATACACCCCCTATGTTAAAATACAGGGGCATAAGTATACACCCCCTATGTTAAAATACAGGGGGCATAAGTATACACCCCCTATGTTAAAATACAGGGGGCATAAGTATACACCCACCTATGTTAAAATACAGGGGCATAAGTATACACCCCCTATGTTAAAATACAGGGGGCATAAGTATACACCCCCTATGTTAAAATACAGGGGGCATAAGTATACACCCACCTATGTTAAAATACAGGGGCATAAGTATACACCCCCTATGTTAAAATACAGGGGCATAAGTATACACCCCCTATGTTAAAATACAGGGGGCATAAGTATACACCCCTATGTTAAAATACAGGGGCATAAGTATACACCCCTATGTTAAAATACAGGGGGCATAAGTATACACCCCTATGTTAAAATACAGGGGCATAAGTATACACCCCTATGTTAAAATACAGGGGCATAAGTATACACCCCTATGTTAAAATACAGGGGCATAAGTATACACCCCCCTATGTTAAAATACAGGGGCATAAGTATACACCCCCTATGTTAAAATACAGGGGCATAAGTATACACCCACCTATGTTAAAATACAGGGGCATAAGTATACACCCCCTATGTTAAAATACAGGGGCATAAGTATACACCCACCTATGTTAAAATACAGGGGCATAAGTATACACCCCTATGTTAAAATACAGGGGCATAAGTATACACCCCCTATGTTAAAATACAGGGGGCATAAGTATACACCCCTATGTTAAAATACAGGGGTATAAGTATACACCCCCTATGTTAAAATACAGGGGTATAAGTATACACCCCCTATGTTAAAATACAGGGGCATAAGTATACACCCCCTATGTTAAAATACAGGGGGGTATAAGTATACACCCCCTATGTTAAAATACAGGGGGGTATAAGTATACACCCCTATGTTAAAATACAGGGGCATAAGTATACACCCCCTATGTTAAAATACAGGGGCATAAGTATACACCCCCTATGTTAAAATACAGGGGCATAAGTATACACCCCCTATGTTAAAATACAGGGGCATAAGTATACACCCCCTATGTTAAAATACAGGGGCATAAGTATACACCCCCTATGTTAAAATACAGGGGCATAAGTATACACCCCCTATGTTAAAAATACAGGGGCATAAGTATACACCCCCTATGTTAAAATACAGGGGCATAAGTATACACCCCTATGTTAAAATACAGGGGCATAAGTATACACCCCCTATGTTAAAATACAGGGGCATAAGTATACACCCCCCCTATGTTAAAATACAGGGGGCATAAGTATACACCCCCTATGTTAAAATACAGGTGGTATAAGTATACCCCCCTATGTTAAAATACAGGGGCATAAGTATACACCCCCCCTATGTTAAAATACAGGGGCATAAGTATACACCCCCTATGTTAAAATACAGGGGGCATAAGTATACACCCCCCTATGTTAAAATACAGGTGGTATAAGTATACACCCCCCTATGTTAAAATACAGGTGGTATAAGTATACACCCCCCTATGTTAAAATACAGGTGGTATAAGTATACACCCCCTATGTTAAAATACAGGTGGTATAAGTATACACCCCCTATGTTAAAATACAGGGGGCATAAGTATACACCCCCTATGTTAAAATACAGGTGGTATAAGTATACACCCCCCTATGTTAAAATACAGGTGGTATAAGTATACACCCCCCTATGTTAAAATACAGGGGCATAAGTATACACCCCCCTATGTTAAAATACAGGTGGTATAAGTATACACCCCCCTATGTTAAAATACAGGGGCATAAGTATACACACACACACACAGTCGCCTCATTTCCAACCAGTCTCATCTAACAGCATGACTTCATCAGACGGTTCAGTCTCTGGTTTCAGTCGATATGGGGAGTGGATTTGGGTTTATTTGAGCCTTTACTCAATAC
>CM049380.1:31694248-31699248 GCA_026937815.1 Etheostoma perlongum
CTGGTAACTGCAGTAAAGAAGGAAATTAGCTCCGAGGAGCTTGTTGTTGTTTTTCTCCCAGCAGGATTCATCGGATTAGGGAGGCACCTAAATCCTGGTTGGAGCTGTCTTCGTGGTCCTGCTACACGCCCTGCTACACGTCCTGCTACGTCCTGCTACACCCTGCTACGTCCTGCTACGTCCTGCTACACCCTGCTACGTCCTGCTACACCCTGCTACGTCCTGCTACACCCTGCTATGTCCTGCTACACCCTGCTACACCCTGCTATGTCCTGCTACACCCTGCTACGTCCTGCTACGTCCTGCTACACCCTGCTACGTCCTGCTACATCCTGCTACACCCTGCTACGCCCTGCTACGTCCTTCTACGTCCTGCTACGTCCTGCTACACCCTGCTACACACTGTTTCGTCCTGCTACGTCCTGCTACACCCTGCTACGTCCTGCTACGCCCTGCTGCGTCGTGCTACGTCCTGCTACGTCCTGCTACACCCTGCTACGTCCTGCTACGCCCTGCTACACCCTGCTACGCCCTGCTACACCCCCCGCTACGTCCTGCTACACCCTGCTACACCCTTCTATGTCCTGCTAAACCCTGCTACGTCCTGCTACACCCTGTTTCGTCCTGCTACGTCCTGCTACGCCCTGCTACATCCTGCTACGTCCTGCTACACCCTGCTACGTCCTGCTACGTCCTGCTACACCCTGCTACGTCCTGCCAGATGGTCGCCTGAGAGGAAACGCAGATACCTGAATCTCAGAGATTTAAATGTAATGAAAGTTATCCACACAAACTGATCTACAGTAAACACACACACACACACACACACACACACACACACAAACACACACATACACAGAGACACACAGACACACACGCATGCATGCACACACACACACCCACCCACCCACACCCATACACACACACACACACAGACACACACACAGATGGTCCACTCCGTGTGAGGAAGCTGATCTGACTCCCCGTCTCGTCCTCATCTTGTTTCTGTTTCCTCTCTTCCATGTTTTGTTAGATCTTGGTCTCATCTGATTCCTTCCAGATTCTTCTCTCCCTAAAGACTACATTAATGGATCCTATCTATTTAGGCTCCGCCCACCAAGAGCCTGGGTCTGTCCCACGTTTCTCTCTAAAAGGAGTGTTTCCTCGCCACTGTCACACTGCTGCTCTGGAGGGAACTACTACAGTCACACACACACACACACACACACACACACAGACACACACACACAGACACACACAGTCACACAGACATAGACACACACACGCACACAGTCACATGCTGAAGGCAGTGCATCACATGTTGTCCTCCTGATACCTCTGGCACTGATACACCCACCCACACACACACACACACACACACCCACACACAGACACACACACACACATACACACACACACACACACACACACACACACCCACACACAGACACACACACACACATACACACGCACAGACACGCACAAACACACACCCACACACAGACACACACAGACACAGACACAGACAAAAGCACAAACACACACAGAGACACACACAAACAAATACACACACACACACATACAGAGACACACACACAGACACAGACACACAGTTGTGTGGCTGGTTTGTTTGTTTAACATATGCAATGTGTGTGGTTGCAGTAAGTTTGAGAAGTACTCACATCTTCTACTGAAGTTAAGGTAGTAATCCCTAGTACTCACATCTTCTACTGAAGTTAAGGTAGTAATCCCTAGTACTCACATCTTCTACTGAAGTTAAGGTAGTAATCCCTAGTACTCACATCTTCTGCTGAAGTTAAGGTAGTAATCCCTAGTACACACATCTTCTACTGAAGTTAAAGTAGTAATCCCTAGTACACACATCTTCTACTGAAGTTAAAGTAGTAATCCCTAGTACTCACATCTTCTGCTGAAGTTAAGGTAGTAATCCCAAGTACTCACATCTTCTGAAGTCAAAGTAGTAATCCCAAGTACTCTCATCTTCTACTGAAGTTAAGGTAGTAATCCCAAGTACTCACATCTTCTACTGAAGTTAAGGTAGTAATCCCAAGTACTCACATCTTCTACTGAAGTTAAAGTAGTAATCCCTAGTACTCACATCTTCTACTGAAGTCAAGGTAGTAATCCCAAGTACTCACAACTTCTACTGAAGTTAAGATAGAAATCTCTAGTACTCACATCTTCTACTGAAGTTAAGGTAGTAATCCCACTCTGGAGAAATACTCTGTCACAAGTAAAATTCCTGCATCCAAAGATTGAATTTAAAGTTACACTCTGGAAGATCTCTGCTTCCTGCTTTTAACTGAACGGGTGTTTTTGGATCTTACTTTTCTCCTCTGTAGTCAATTTATAGTATCAATTCATAAGAAGAGTTATCTCGAGACAATTTACAGATA
Organism: Etheostoma perlongum; assembly: GCA_026937815.1. Classification (NCBI taxonomy): domain Eukaryota; kingdom Metazoa; phylum Chordata; class Actinopteri; order Perciformes; family Percidae; genus Etheostoma; species Etheostoma perlongum. The sequence goes on from CM049380.1 coordinate 31,696,666, forward strand.
GAGCAGGTCTAGACCTCTCTATAATTTACAGATAGAGCAGGTCTAGACCTCTCTATAATTTACAGATAGAGCAGGTCTAGACCTCTCTATAATTTACAGATAGAGCAGGTCTAGACCTCTCTATAATTTACAGATAGAGCAGGTCTAGACCTCTCTATAATTTACAGATAGAGTAGGTCTAGACTGCTCTATAATTTACAGATAGAGCAGGTCTAGACCACTCTATAATTTACAGATAGAGGGTCTAGACCACTCTATAATTTACAGATAGAGCAGGTCTAGACCTCTCTATATAATTTACAGATAGAGCAGGTCTAGACCTCTCTATAATTTACAGATAGAGCAGGTCTAGACCTCTCTATAATTTACAGATAGAGCAGGTCTAGACTGCTCTATAATTTACAGATAGAGCAGGTCTAGACCACTCTATAATTTACAGATAGAGCAGGTCTAGACCACTCTATAATTTACAGATAGAGCAGGTCTAGACCACTCTATAATTTACAGATAGAGGTCTACTCTAGCAGGACATAGGAGGACGTAGCAGGACATAGGAGGACGTAGCAGGACGTAGGAGGACATAGGAGGACGTAGCAGGTCATAGAAGGACATCGCAGGACGTAGGAGGACATAGGAGGACGTAGCAGGACATAGGAGGACATAGCAGGACATAGGAGGACATAGGAGGACGTAGCAGGACGTAGGAGGACATAGCAGGACATAGGAGGACATAGGAGGACATAGGAGGACGTAGGTGGACAAAGCAGTTTTATTTATCAGTCCTTGCAGGATGTTGTGATGGCGCCAATTCACGCAAATTCAACCAATCACCATGACTTTGGTGCGACTCGCAATTTCGACCAATCACCAGAGTTTCCCGCGACTTCAACCAATCCCAGACCCAGGTGTATCAGCATGTGACTCTGACAGCCAATGACTGACATCACGTGGCCAAATTCATTTCTTCGTTTCTATGAAGACAAGATGCGTGTAACTTGAAAGGCAGACATGAAACATGAAAACAGGCTATCGTCTGTTTTTAAACAGGTTTACCTGCGTTTAAAGAACCTGTATCTCATTAAATCAACCATCAGCTGTTGTTTTTAAAGCGTCTCCACACACACACAAACACACACACACACACACACACACACACACACACACACAGGAGCTGTGGAGTCCTTCAGATGCTTTCTGGTGTGTGTCTGAGTGCAACCCGACCTCCAGGAGCATGCATCAAATATTCATGGAGCTCCTTTTAACCACGTCTTGGACTCTCCAGGAAACACACACACACATGCACAGACACACACACACGCACAGACACACACACGTACACAGACGCACACACAGACGCACAGAAACATTCCTTTAATTTTAGTCTCAATAATTCCAAATTTCTGCTTTTCTAACTCAAACATTAGGTATAATTTCCTATAAATGAGGTTTATTGACCATAAAATCCAAAAATAACTGTAAAACTAAAGTTAATAAGTTAGTGTTACGTAGTGTTGAAAACGTCAAAAAAAGAGACAAACATTGTAAAAAAGCGTCAAAAGTGTTGAAAAAAAGGGACAAAAACAATAAACAAGTTAAAAACATCAATAAAAGTGTTGCTTATCAATTTTTAGGGGAAGACAACACGAGGGTTAAATAAATAAGAAGAAGTTGAAGTAGTAAGGATGGTAATAGTAATAGTAATAAAAGTAGGAATGGTTTTAATGAAGTTGAATAACAGCACTACACCATAAGGAGCTAGAGCTAGATGTTAACAGTTGAATGGGTTTTAATAGCTGAAAGTCTGCAGAAGATATGAATAATTAAAAAGAAACTCCTAATGGGGTAAATGGATTGGTCTGGGTTGGTACCACAATGGGGATTGAACCCCAGTCCTTGTCCACTGCACCAGCATTACAATCCCCACATGCGGGACTCGAACCCTGCTTCATTCCCACAATTAATTACATTTTAAGATATTTGGTCTGAGACACATTAGACCGACGGCTGGTTCGATGCGTATTTCATAACATGTTGATGTCAACATCAAATCTTAACTTGAAGAGAAACCAAAGCTGTATATAACTCCCTCCGAGACGTAATGGAGTACTAATACTGCACACACGCACACACACACATGCACGCACAGAAACACACACACATGCACGCACAGAAACACACACACATGTATGCACAGAAACACACACACACATGTATGCACAGAAACACACACACACATGTATGCACAGAAACACACACACACACACACAGAAACTCCCACTCGCACAGAAACAGAAAAAGGTGAATAGTGTGTGTGTCTGTGTGTCTGTCTGTGTATATGTGTGTTTGTGTGTGTGTGTGTGTGTGTTTGTTTGTGTGTGTGTGTGTGTGTGTGTGTGTATTAAGTATCAAAACATGGGAGTACTCAAGTAAAGTACAAGTACCTCTAATCACATCCCACCTCTGGGCTAAGAGGAAGAATAAACACTTTAATATTTGACTGAACTCGTGCTTGTTTTACTGCCACGTGGAAACTAAAATATCACGACTCGAGGGGGCGGTTTGGCTAAAAATTAACTCAATTGT
>CM049380.1:31704248-31716748 GCA_026937815.1 Etheostoma perlongum
GACAGCTAGCTAGACTATCTGTCCAATCAGAGGACTATGGTAACCTGGTCCTCAGGTCTCTGCAGGGTGAATCCAGACAGCTAGCTAGACTATCTGTCCAATCAGAGGACTATGGTTACCTGGTCCTCAGATCTCTGCAGGGTAAATCCAGACAGCTAGCTAGACTATCTGTCCAATCGGAGACTAAAACTACTTCTGAACTTCATGTTCCACCAAAACAACTTCCTTCCTGAGACGATTTAGCAGCGGCACCGTGACTCCGTCCGGAGCTTAGCCCCGCCCACGACAATTCTGATTGGGTTAGAGAAATGCCGATAAACAGAGCAGGTTGTTCTCCCATCCAGGAATGCTGGATGGGAGAACAACCAGACCCTCCAGGAGGGGTCCAGACCTTCCTCCGCAGCGCTGTGGAGGAGGGTCTGGACATGAGAGACTATCTGAGAGAATAGTTTATCTGTGTGTTGGTCTGCAGGACGTTCTGCAGCAATAACATAGAAGATGAAGAGGTGTCTGGTGACCCCCCCCCCCCCCCACAAGGATGGAGGGCTAGCGTCTTGAGCTTCTACGGAGGAGAGAAGGGGAGCGCTTGGTTTGTGATGTGATACAGAGCGGGGGGGTGGAGCTTCATTTATGATCCAGGCCTGGAAGAGAGGGGACCGGCTGGTGAACCTGATCAGGTTATCTGGTGGCTGCAGTGCCCCAGGAGTCAGGGAGCGCTTGATTTATGACGTGTAGCAGGCCTGGTGGGGAGGTTTTATAATTCAACACAAGAAAAAGCAGAAATTTCACGCATTTAAGAACCTGCAGCCGTCAAAAGTTTGGAGTTTCTCTCGTAAAAATGACCTGAATGAAGAAGTGATTATCAGAAAAGTGGCAGATACATTTTTTCCGGAGATAGTTGTGTGTGATTTTGTTTTTGAATGACGCTGTGATGAGGCAACAAAGGTGTGCTCCAGGGGAGCGCTTGGTTTGTGACTCCTTACAATGCTGTGACAGAGGTGGAGACAGTGGGAGGAGGACGATGCAGCGGCTCGTTGTTTTGAATTATTTTCGGCTGCAGGAACACATCGCCGGGATGAGAGGAAGGGAGAAGGAGCGCTTGGTTTGTGATCCGTCACATGGGGGGGGCAAGGAGGAAAGTGAAGGGGCGCTTGGTCTGTGATACATTTCACGCCCGGTGAGCCGGGTGGTGTTAAGGTTTTGTTATTACACTATTTGGAGAGGTTTAACCCTCGTGTTGTCCCCGTTTCACAGTGTTTTATATCAGAAATATGGATTTCTTTCAACCAAATTTCCCAAAAATAACACGGATGATTCCATACGTTGTTCAGGTAAATTAATGATTACTTTCATTGAATTATTTCGGCGTTTTATTTAATCTTATAGCGTTTGAATTCTTCTTCTTTTTTTTTTTAATGGTTTCAAACCAGTATCCGGACTAAACTTGGACATCTACCCCTCTGAGATCCACTCAACATCCTCAGATCTTAACTATTAGTCAAAATAATTCATAATTTCTGCCTTTTTAACTAAAAACGTATGTATGATTTGATATAAATGAGGTTTGTTGATCATGAATTCCAAGAATAAGTGTGAAATCTGTCATTAAACCAGCTCAGGGTTTTAAAAAAAACACCAAAAGTATGAAAAAAGTGAGAAATAAATCAGAAAAAGTGACAAAAACATCGGAAAAGCACAAAAAATATTATTAATTTTCAATTTTGACAAGTTCATGGTTAACGGGAAGACAACACAAAGGTTAATTGGTAATCAGTAAATTATAAAACGAGGACTAAAAGACGTTAAAGCAAATGTTACATCAAACATTAAAATATGTATTGCACATCCGATTAATCTCGGGCTTCATGATTCGATTTGAATCATTAAAATATGAAATTAAATAAAAGGAAGAATGTAACGAATCACTTCAGGCCTAAAGAAATAATACACAAAAAATAAAATGAATAAAAAAAATGTAATTTCTATTTCATCTTCTGTTAAAGTAAAGGGGAACAAGAGGAGGTCTCCCCTTACCACAAAACAAGCGCTCCCTTAAAAGGTGCTCTAATGATGGGGGACGTTAGAAGTATTTTCAAACAAAACGAGACTTTTTACAGTGTGTTCTGGGGACAGGCAGCTAGCAGATAGTGAGATGTTTTTTACAGTGTGCTCAGGGGACAGGTAGCTAGCAGATAGTGATGTATTTTTTACAGTGTGTTCAGGGGACAGGCAGCTAGCAGATAGTGAGATGTTTTTTACAGTGTGCTCAGGGGACAGGTAGCTAGCAGATAGTGATGTATTTTTTTACAGTGTGTTCAGGGGACAGGCAGCTAGCAGATGTTTTTAGTGTTCAGGGGACAGGCAGCTAGAGATGTGAGGAGATGTTTTTTACAGTGTGTTCAGGGGACAGGCAGCTAGCAGATAGTGAGATGTTTTTTACAGTGTGTTCAGGGGACAGGCAGGCAGTGAGGAGATGTTTTTTACAGTGTGCAGGGGACAGTGAGATGTTTTTACAGTGTGTTCAGGGGACAGGCAGCTAGCAGATAGTGAGGAGATGTTTTTTACAGTGTGTTCAGGGGACAGGCAGCTAGCAGATAGTGAGATGTTTTTTACAGTGTGCACAGGGGACAGGCAGCTAGCAGATAGTGAGATGTTTTTTACAGTGTGTTCAGGGGACAGGCAGCTAGCAGATAGTGAGGAGATGTTTTTTACAGTGTGTTCAGGGGACAGGCAGCTAGCAGATAGTGAGATGTTTTTACAGTGTGTTCAGGGGACAGGCAGCTAGCAGATAGTGAGGTATTTTTTACAGTGTGTTCAGTGTGCTCAGGGGACAGGCAGCTAGCAGATAGTGAGATGTTTTTTACAGTGTGTTCAGGGGACAGGCAGCTAGCAGATAGTGAGGTATTTTTTACAGTGTGCTCAGGGGACAGGCAGCTAGCAGATATTGAGGTATTTTTTACAGTGTGTTCAGGGGACAGGCAGCTAGCAGATATTGAGGTATTTTTTACAGTGTGTTCAGGGGACAGGCAGCTAGCAGATAGTGAGGAGATGTTTTTTTTCTTTAAACACGCGTCCACGAACTGCAACACGTAACCTCTTACATAAAATTTCAAGTTTGTATTCATTTACGGTAATAAGCTACAGGACAGCGTCGTTCAAAACATGACCTGCTCGAAATGTCCCCGCCAAACTGACGCCCGTCTGCAAAAAGGGGGGGGGGTCTAAAAACAAGATAAAAACCCTAAATCTGAGGAAAAAGTATTCAAAATAATTCATAATTTCTGCCTTTTTAACTAAAAACGTATGTATAATTTGATATAAATGAGGTTTGTTGACCATAAATTCCAAGAATAAGTGTGAAATCTGTCATTAAACCAGCTCAGGTTTTTAAAACAACACCAAAAGTATGAAAAAAGTGAGAAATAAATCAGAAAAAGCGACAAAAACATCGGAAAAAGCAACAAAATAAATTCTTATATGGTTCTATAAATGTTCGATATATCGTGGCGTAAGTATCGTGATGCTATCGTATCGGGAGGCGTCTGCTTCCCCCCCCCCCACCACTACCCCCCACACCCACTACCTCTACAGACCCTGTCCCCTTGGCTGGCAGGTGACGCATCACGAACCAAGCGCTCCCTTAGTTGCATCCCTGCTGGAGCTTACTATATGCTGAATATGGCTGTATGTATCACAACATCCTCCTCCTGTCTCCCCCTCACGTGAAGAACAACAAACCAAGCGCTCCCCTGATTACCACGTGCACAGGAACATTTGTAGTATATCCAAAACACAGAGTGGAGCCGGAACCACAGCCAACCGCTCCTCTGAGCTGTGGTTGGTTACAAACCAAGCGCTCCCTCCACTGTCATTACCTCACTGCTGGAGAGTGTTAATCACAGGCACCTTGTGTTTTTCTCTGCAACAAAATCAGACAAATGCACATCTCCCCTCCATCTAGACCCCCCCCCCCCACACACACACACACACACACCCACACACAGATGGCATGTTAGGACTCCCAAATGAAGCGCTCCCTTCTCTACCTTCAGGGCAGGAGCATCCCCCACTCACATCAGCAGCAGCTTCATGTGTCAGTTCTGCTACACCAAATCAAACCAAGCCCCCCCCTCTCTCTCTCTCTCTCTCTCTCTCTCTCTCTCTGTCTCCTCTCCATGTAGACCCTCTTCTCTCAGCTGGCACGACATGCGACACAAACCGAGCGCTCCTTCTACCTCCAGACCCTCTGAGCCTGCAGCCCTTCACCATCATGTTCACGGCTTGTTTCCCTCTGCAACATCCAACACAAAGCCCAACCACAGCTCTCTCTCTCTCTCTCTCTCTCTCTCTCTCTCTCTTTCACCGGCGCGTGCAGCGTGACACAAACAACCCCGGGACAGCCACCGGGACGCCCCGGCGGGACCGGGTCTTACCTCTGGAGCTGCTGAAGGCGGTGTACCAGGACAGGGAGACCAGCCCGCACAGCCCGAACAACAAGACCGTCAGGAAGGAGACATTTCGGAGCCTCATCTCCTCCGGAGCCCCGGGAGCATGTCCGCACCGAGAGGGGGGGGAGGACGGAGGGAGAGATGAGGGAGGGGGGGGACTGAGGGAGGGAGGGGAGAGACAGGTAGACAGACAGCGAGACAGAGAGAGAGACGGGCGGAGCTGTTGCTGTCTGAGCAGCAGCAGCGAGACTGAAGGGAGAGAGGGAGGGGAGGGAGAGGGAGAGAGAGAGAGGGAGAGAGAGAGGGAGAGGGAGGGAGAGGGAGAGAGAGAGAGAGAGAGAGAGAGGAGGAAGAGGGAGGAGACAGAAACAGGTAGAGAGACAATGGGCAAGGGAGGGAGAGAGAGAGCAATGTGCCTGAAATATACATAAAATATTTACCCTCGTGGTGTCCTCCCGGGTCAAAAAAGACAAAAATTTGATATTTTTGTCCCTTTTTCAGACTTTTTTTTTTTTAAATTTCCACCACCACCACCTTACTAGTTTTATACTTTCTGGAATTCATGGTCAATAACCCTCATTTATACAGAATTATACCTGATATTAGAGTTAAAAAAGCAGAAATTATGAATTATTTTTGACTAATAGTTAAGATCAGAGGAATGAAAGTGATCAATCAATCCATTTTATGGTAATTTGGTTAAAAAGAAAACTCATATTTCAGATATAGACATTTAATAAAGGACGACAGGAGGGTAACCATTACTGCAGAGATCTTCAACAGGGGTCGGGACCCCTAGGGGGTCCTCAGAGTCACTGCAGGGGGCCCCCCCAAATTATGAATTGTTAATTTTGTAATATAGGGGGGTCTCTGCTCCTTCTGAGCCCACAACACACAAAATATTAAGTAATAAAGGGTTAATTAATAAAGATTTCTCTCCTTTATTACCAAATGAGTTCTTCTTCTGTCTTTCTTTATTAACCTCCGTCGACCTGCAAGTTTTTCTGAGTCAAAATTTCAAATTAAAAGCCTTTTTATTGACGTTATGTCGTCTTTTTCGACCCTTTTGTGTCCCCCCCCCTCCCGGATTTTTCTGAGACTTTTTAAACTTTTTTTACCCAAATTTTAAAGATTTTTTTTTTTTTTTTTTACATTTGTCACTTTTTTGAGATTTTTTTACTTTTTTCGACATCTTTTCACATTTTTGTCACTTTATTTGACATTTGTTCACATTTTGTGGGTTTTTCCCAAATTTGTAAAGTTTTTTTTTCCACATTTTTGTCACCTTTCTTTTTTTTTTTTTTTTTTTTTAATTTGTTCACATTTTTGTCACGTTTATTGACATTTGTAATTTTTGTTCAAATTTTTGACATTTTTGTCACTTTTTCTACATTTTAGTTTACATTTTTGTCCAGTTTTTTTGACATTTTTGTCATGACTTTTGGATTTCTGCACTAAAGCTTCTTCTTCTGTGTCTTTCTTCATATATTTCTGGAACTGAGTCGTAATTATCCCTCGTGTTGTCTTCACGTCGACCTGCACATTTTTCGGAGGCGAAATTTCAAATTAAAAGCCTTTTTATCAACGTTATGTCGTCTCTTTCGACCCTTTTGCATCTTTCCCCCGATGATTTTTTTATTTTTGTCGACTTTTTCTGAGTCTTTTGAAATTTTTGTGGGTTTTTCCTCAAATTTGTAAAACTTTTTTTTTTTTTACATTTGTCACTTTTATTGAAATTTTTCTCTCTTTTTTTTTACACTTTTTTTGAAGTTCTTTTACCAATTATTTTTTTCTCCAAATGCTATAAAATTGACAAAAAACACCCAAATTAAATGAAAGTAGAGACCTGATTATTGTTGTTGGGAACCATCCACATTACGTTTTTGGAAATTTCAAATTAAAAGCCTTTTTATCGATGTTATGTTGTCTTTTTTCAACCCTTTTGGGTCTTTCCCCCGATGATTTTGTCACTTTTTCAACGTTTGTCGACTTTGTCTGAGCCTTTTGAAACTTTTCTGTTATTTTACCAAAATTTAAAAGCTTTTTTATTTTTTTTACATTTGTCACTTTGAGATTTTTGTTATTTTTTTTACATCTTTTCACATTTTTGTCACTTTATTTGACATTTGTTCACATCTTGTGGGTTTTTTCCCAAATTTTTTAAGCTTTTTTTTTTCACATTTGTCACTGTTTTTGACATTTTTGTCACTTTGTTCGGCATTTCTTCACATTTTATTGTTATATTGACATTTGTCCTTTTTGACATTTTTCTTTTGTCACACAAATTCTTTTACCAATTATTGTTTTTCTCCAAATGCTGTGAAATTGACAAAAAAAAAAAAAATCCAGTGAAAGCAGTGAGCTGATTATTAATGTAACGTGTGAGGAGCGTTGTTGGGAACCATCCTTGGTACCACAGAACAATTAATTTGAAAGAAACACAAATTTCTGATATAACTTTCTGAAAATGGGTCACATTAGACCCAAAGACACATTTCAGGGTTTTATTGTGCAAGTTGTAGTTCTGCAGGTTGTAGTTCTGCAGGTTGTAGTTCTGCAGGTTGTAGTTCTGCAGGTTGTAGTTCTGCAGGTTGTAGTTCTGCAGGTTGTAGTTCTGTTTTGGGTTGTAGTTCTGCAGGTTGTAGTTCTGCAGGTTGTAGTTCTTCAGGTTGTAGTTCTGCAGGTTGTAGTTCTGCAGGTTGTAGTTCTTCAGGTTGTAGTTCTGCAGGTTGTAGTTCTGCTGGTTGTAGTTCTGCGGGTTGTAGTTCTGCAGGTTGTAGTTCTGCAGGTTGTAGTTCTTCAGGTTGTAGTTCTGCGGGTTGTAGTTCTGCAGGTTGTAGTTCTGCAGGTTGTAGTTCTGCAGGTTGTAGTTCTGCAGGTTGTAGTTCTGCAGGTTGTAGTTCTGCGGGTTGTAGTTCTGCAGGTTGTAGTTCTTCAGGTTGTAGTTCTGCAGGTTGTAGTTCTGCAGGTTGTAGTTCTTCAGGTTGTAGTTCTTCAGGTTGTAGTTCTTCAGGTTGTAGTTCTTCAGGTTATATTGCTGCAGGTTGTAGTTCTTCAGGTTATATTTCTGCAAGTTGTAGTTCTGCAGGTTGTAGTTCTGCAGGTTGTAGTTCTTCAGGTTATATTTCTGCAAGTTGTAGTTCTGCAGGTTGTAGTTCTTCAGGTTGTAGTTCTTCAGGTTGTAGTTCTTCAGGTTATAGTTCTGCAGGTTATATTTCGCCCTGCAGCGCCACCTGCTGCTCAGCATCAGACGTGCACACAGATTTTGGATTTTTTTTTAAACTTTATTCTCATTATGGCTTTGTTCTTGTTATATTACACCTTTCTTACCCAAAATATCACAACTACTGCATAAGTTCTCCAAATCACAGGAAATAAGATAAGATATACTTTTATTGTTTTGGACATTCGTTACAAAGTGACTAAAATCTGAACAAATTTTAAATAAAGTGACAAAAATGTGAAAAAAGGTAATTATTCAGATAAATATACAATAAAAACTCATAAAAGACTCCTTTCATTGGCATTTAATTTTAGAGCATTTGGAGAAGAAATAATTGATAAAAGAACTTTAATGAAAGAATAATTTTGTTGATTTTTTTCCTGTTTTTGTCACTTTTTTCACTTTTTCAGCGTTTAAAAAATAAATGTTTTTGTGGATTATTTTCCTATTTTTTGTCAATTTTTTGGCGTTTTTTTAATTATGTTTTAGTCCATTTTTTAAACTTTTTTTGTTGCTTTTTCTCATTTTTTGGTCACTTTTTCAGCGTTTGAAAAAAGAATATTTTTGTTGATTGTTTTCTGCCTTTTTGTAGTTTTTTTTCCAACATTTGTCACTTTTTTCATACTTTTTTTTGTCGTAGTTCTGATATAGAAAGTTTTTATAAAACGGGTCAATAAATAACATATATATATTAATGTAGTATATAATACACACAGTCTCTGAGTGGAAGAGTGTCCCTGTCTCACGGGGACATCTAGTGGTCGGGTCCTGCAGGCGCAGCCCTGTCTGCACAGGAAAAACATTAATTATTGTTATTAGTAACAGTTATAATGAAATCAAATGCTTCATAATTCCTTTAGCGCCACCGTGAGGACATAAAGAGAATATTATTCATATAGATCTCGACATGAATGCAGCAGCAGCTTAAATATTAAAATATTAAGCGGCTTTATTTGACCCTCGTGTCGTCTTCCCGTCAAAATTGAAAATTAACACATTTGTTGAAGCTTTTTATTGATGTTTTCAACTTTTTATTATGTTTTTGTCTCTTTTTTCAACACTTTTGATGTGTTTTTTCAATTTTGTCACTCCTCATGTTGTCTTCATGTTGTCCTCATGTTGTCTTCATGTTGTCCTCATGTTGCCTTCATGTTGTCCTCATGTTGTCTTCATGTTGTCCTCATGTTGTCTTCATGTTGTCCTCATGTTGTCTTCATGTTGTCCTCATGTTGCCTTCATGTTGTCCTCATGTTGTCTTCATGTTGTCCTCATGTTGTCCTCATGTTGTCTTCATGTTGTCCTCATGTTGTCCTCATGTTGTCCTCATGTTGCCTTCATGTTGTCCTCATGTTGTCTTCATGTTGTCCTCATGTTGTCCTCATGTTGTCTTCATGTTGTCTTCATGTTGCCCTCATGTAGTCTTCATGTTGTCCTCATGTTGCCCTCATGTAGTCTTCATGTTGTCCTCATGTTGTCTTCATGTAGTCTTCATGTTGTCCTCATGTTGTCCTCATTATGTCTTCATGTAGTCTTCATGTTGCCCTCATGTTGTCCTCATGTTGTCCTCATGTAGTCTTCATGTTGTCCTCATGTTGTCTTCATGTTGTCCTCATGTTGTCCTCATGATGTCCTCGTGTTGTCTTCATGTTGTTTTCATGTTGTCTTCATGTTGTCCTCATGTTGTCTTCATGTTGTCTTCATGTTGTCCTTCATGTTGTCTTCATGTTGTCTTCATGTTGTCTTCATGTTGTCCTCATGTTGTCTTCATGTTGTCCTCATGTTGCCCTCATGTTGTCCTCATGTTGCCCTCATGTTGCCCTCATGTTGTCCTCATGTTGTCCTCATGTTGTCCTCATGTTGTCTTCATGTTGTCTTCATGTTGTCCTCATGTTGTCTTCATGCTGTCCTCGTGTTGTCCTCATGTTGTCCTCATGTTGCCCTCATTTTGTCTTCATGTTGTCTTCATGCTGTCCTCGTGTTGTCCTCATGTTGTCCTCATGTTGTCTTCCTGAGGACAACATGAGGGTCAACATTAGAAGCATTCATTAAATGACTTTTTAATATTTCTTCATGTTTTGGTGTAAAGACTCTCGATTGAAGACAAAGACCTTAAAGACATAGGCAGGTTTCCAAATTAAAAATACCTTTTTCATGTTTTTTCTCCCTTCTTCCAACGTTTTTGTCACTTTTCTTCTGCGCTTTTGACATTTTTGTTACGTTTTTTAAGCTTTTTCTGTCATTTCTGTCACTTTTATTCAACGTTCTTCTATCCAATTTTTTTTTCAAATGCTATAAAATTTAATAAAACATCAAAATTCAAAGAAAGTGTGTCATATGGAATCATCCATGTTTTGTTTTTTTTGGGACATTTTGGTTGATAGAAACACAAATCTTTTATATAGAAATTTTAGAAAATGGGTCAAATTTAAATGAAGAAATATATGTGTGTGTGTGTGTGTGTCTGTTGTGTGTCTGTTGTGTGTGTGTGTGTGTGTGTGTGTCTTTTGTGTGTCTGTTGTGTGTGTGTGTGTCTGGTGTGTGTTTGTTTGTGTGTGTGTGTGTGTCTGTGTGTGTTTGTGTGTGTGTGTGTGTGTGTGTGTTTTTGTGTGTCTGTTGTGTGTGTGTGTGTGTGTGTGTCTTTTGTGTGTCTGTTGTGTGTGTGTGTGTGTGTTGTTGTGTGTCTGTTTGTGTGTGTCTGTTGTGTGTGTGTGTGTGTGTGTGTCTGTTTGTGTGTGTCTGTGTGTGTGTGTGTGTGTTTGTGTGTGTGTCTGTTGTTACTGTGTTGTGTCAACTGTTTACCCGTGTGTCGTCTCCCGGGTCAAAAAGGGACAAAAATGTCAAATTTTTGTCCCTTTTTCAGACTTTCTTTTAGTTTCCTCTACCACCACCTTACTAGTTTTATACTTTCTGGAATTCATGATCAATAACCCTCATTTATATAGAATCATACCTGATATTAGAGTTAAAAAAGCAGAAATTATGGATTATTTAGACTAAAAGTTAAGATCAGAGGAATGAAAGAGCGTTGGAAGGAATCCATTTTTATGGTAATTTGGTTAAAAATGAACTCATATTTCAGATATAGATATTTTTAAAGGACCATATGAGGACAACTTCCCTCCTGAGACTACTCAGCAGCGGCACCATCGCTGCGTCCGGAGCTAAGCCCCGCCCACGACGACTGTGATTGGTTTAAAGAAATGCAACCAACCCAGAGAGTTTTAATCCTATCACAGACTCTTTTTCAACAGAATAAGATGTCAGTTTTTATAAAAGTGTTCAGGTACACATAGATAGATAGATAGATAGATAGATAGATAGATAGATAGATAGATAGATAGATAGATAGATAGATAGATAGATAGATAGATAGATAGGTTTGTCTTATCTTTTCTTATTTTAACATGCTGCTGTATTTAGATTTATTCCATGTGAACATCAACTATCCAGAGGGGAAGAGTCCAAATGCACATATTTTATTATATTTTATTATTTTTATACCTAGTTTTTCTGTCATCATGGTGAATATTTGAATGAATGCATCTCAGCCCACAGGGTCCAAGTATAGAAATATATAAAGACATAAATAAAAAACAACAACAACATGAGACAAACAGAGGAAGGAGGCGGGTGAAGAAAAAGAGGAAGGAAAGAAATACAAAGAGGAAGGAAAGGTGGCAGAATAATAGCCTGTGTTGTTTAGGAGTCATTCATTTAATGACATGCAGCAGAACCTCAACGATGGGGAGGAAATGGAGGGAGGAATGAAGGAAGGGAATAAGGAAAGGAGATAAGAGATGAAGGGGAGGGGAGGAGGAGGAGTAAATCAGTGTTGGAGACTCTGACGCGGAAGAAGAATCAGCCCCGGAGAAGGAAGAAGAAAACCCCGATAATGAGAGCAACCCCCTCCGGCTCACTTCACACTTGTTGAATAACATTAGTCTCCAAACCCCGGGGCGAGTTTTGGACCTCTCCCCGCCCGGTTCGTCTGGTCTGACTGTGAACGTGCATGTTTCCGGCTGCATGGCTGAACGTTTTCACGGAACATAACATCTATTTCAGAGACTTCATACAGCTGAAAACACTCAGCATCCAGCTTTACCGGATCGATAGTTCATATTTTATTTATCCGGCTTCCCAATAAGAGGTGGGGGGGGGAGGGTTTAGGGACCAGCACCGAGCACGGCGCTCTCCTCGGTGCAGCGCCGCTGGGTGGCACCGCTGTCTCCGGGCGGAGGGACTCGGTGCGTTGGACGGATCTCTGAGGAAAAACACGGTAAAGAGGCTTATAAATCAACCTTTACTGCCACTCCGGAACACCCACGCTGTGTTTCAGGAAGCTGGATACACGATTAATATTTCAGGAGTTGGATTTGTTTCCAGCCTATGAGGCGGGAAGCTCTGGGTAAACACGCCGATAACAGCGCCCCACGCCCGGGCAGCACCGCTGGTAGGCACCGCTGAATCCAGCCGGTGAAACCATGGTTCTGATTCTCCAGCAGTGGTTTTGAAAACTTGAACTTGTTTCCAACACAAAGTCGTCATCTGGTTGCCTACTCTTTATTTTAGGACCTGGATAAAAAGATTCTGAAACCGGGGGAAGAGCCAGGACACATACCGAGCACGGCGCCCTGCAGCCGGGCACCGCCGCTCCCTCCGGCCCGGTGGGATGTCTCGCCACCGGGAGTGGAAGACTCATTTTTAATATATACTTTATTATTAACTTTCTGCATCATAAGTCAACACAGTAACACCCCGTGTTGTCTCAATCGTGTCGGTGAGTTAGTGTGTTGGAGGACATGGCGGACTCCGGCTGGGCCAGACCCGCG
>CM049380.1:31721748-31724248 GCA_026937815.1 Etheostoma perlongum
GGCCCTGAGCGGTTGACCTTGCTCAAGAGCACCTGGTCCCACAGACCTGAACACCACACACAGGGGGAAGTAGTTGTGTGTTTGGTGTGTGTGTGTGTGTGTGTGTCTATGTGTATTTGTGTTGTCTGTTTGTGTGTCATAAGTATAGTGTGTGTGTGTGTGTGTGTGTGTCTGTATGTGTGTATCTGTGTGTGTGTGTGTGTGTGTTTGGGTGTGTGTGTGTGTGTGTGTGTGTGTGTGTGTTTGGGTGTGTGTGTGTGTGTGTGTGTTTGGGTGAAACGGGCAGAAGTGTCGCCACTTCATGTTCCCTCTTCTTCTTCTGCTGAGACAGTATCACACTCAAATATAGTGTGTGTGTGTGTGTGTGTGTGTGTGTGTGTGTGTACCCAGTTGCATAGTCTGTCCACCAGAGGACGCTCTACAACGTCCCTGTTAGTGATGGCGTTGCATAGGTACAACGTCCCTGTTAGTGATGGCATTGCATAGTCTGTCCACCAGAGGACGCTCTACAACGTCCCTGTTAGTGATGGCATTGCATAGTCTGTCCACCAGAGGATAGTCCCTGTTAGTGATCCACCAGTCTGTCCACCAGAGGACGCTCTACAACGTCCCCTGTTAGTGATGGCGTTGCATAGTCTGTCCACCAGAGGACAACATTCTACAACGTCCCTGTTAGTGATGGCGTTGCATAGTCTGTCCACCAGAGGACGCTCTACAACGTCCCTGTTAGTGATGGCGTTGCATAGTCTGTCCACCAGAGGGCCCGCTCTACAACGTCCCTGTTAGTGATGGCGTTGCATAGTCTGTCCACCAGAGGACGCTCTACAACGTCCCTGTTAGTGATGGCGTTGCATAGTCTGTCCACCAGAGGACGCTCTACAACGTCCCTGTTAGTGATGGCGTTGCATAGTCTGTCCACCAGAGGAATTCTACAACGTCCCTGTTAGTGATGGCGTTGCATAGTCTGTCCACCAGAGGACGCTCTACAACGTCCCTGTTAGTGATGGCGTTGCATAGTCTGTCCACCAGAGGACGCTCTACAACGTCCCTGTTAGTGATGGCGTTGCATAGTCTGTTGATGGCGTTGCATGATGCTCTACAACGTCCCTGTTATTGTGTTTTTGTTTAAGTTTCATATCTTAAGTTTGTATTTTTCTACTTTTTATTTATCAGAACTTTAATATATTTTGATGTTCTGTTGTGACAATAAAACAAATTATTATCATATTATTTTAGTGAGAACTCATAAATACATGTCCTAGTTGAAGCTGAACTGTCCTCTGTGTCCTCTGTGTCCTCCAGTGTGTAACTTCATGTGCCACGAGAAGTGCCTGAAGACGCTGCGCTCACCTTGCTCCTGTATGGCTCCGTCCCTGGTCCAGGTGAGTAAAACAAACAACCCCTCCTGCTCCATCTGTAAATTATAGAGCGGTCTAGACCTGCTCCATCTGTAAATTATAGAGCGGTCTAGACCTGCTCTATCTGTAAATTATAGAGCGGTCTAGACCTGCTCTATCTGTAAATTATAGAGAGGTCTAGACCTGCTCCATCTGTAAATTAAAGAGAGGTCTAGACCTGCTCCATCTGTAAATTATAGAGAGGTCTAGACCTGCTCTATCTGTAAATTATAGAGCGGTCTAGACCTGCTCTATCTGTAAATTAAAGAGAGGTCTAGACCTGCTCCATCTGCAAATTAAAGAGAGGTCTAGACCTGCTCTATCTGTAAATTATAGAGCGGTCTAGACCTGCTCTATCTGTAAATTATAGAGCGGTCTAGACCTGCTCTATCTGTAAATTAAAGAGAGGTCTAGACCTGCTCCATCTGTAAATTAAAGAGAGGTCTAGACCTGCTCTATTTGTAAATTATAGAGCGGTCTAGACCTGCTCTATCTGTAAATTAAAGAGAGGTCTAGACCTGCTCCATCTGTAAATTAAAGAGAGGTCTAGACCTGCTCTATTTGTAAATTATAGAGCGGTCTAGACCTGCTCTATCTGTAAATTATAGAGCGGTCTAGACCTGCTCCATCTGTAAATTAAAGAGAGGTCTAAACCTGTTCTGTAAATTCCTGGTCTAGACCTGCTCTATCTGTAAATTATAGAGCAGGTCTAGACCTGCTCCTGGATCTGTAAAGAAAAGAGGTCTAGACCTGCTTCATTTGTAAATTAAAGAGAGGTCTAGACCTGCTCTATTGTAAATTAGGTCTAGACCTGCTCCAGGTATAGAGGTCTAGACCTGCTCTATCTGTAAATTATAGAGCGGTCTAGACCTGCTCTATCTGTAAATTATAGAGCGGTCTAGACCTGCTCTATCTGTAAATTATAGAGCGGTCTAGACCTGTTCTATGACAAAAAAATGTCTATATCAGAAGTTACCACAAACAAGGATCTATAAATACAATTATACCTAATATTTGAGTTAAAAAGCATAAATTATGAATTATTTTGACTAACAGTGAATATCAGAGGAACGTTGAGTGGATTCTAAATTGAAACCATTTCA
>CM049380.1:31736748-31739248 GCA_026937815.1 Etheostoma perlongum
AAAAGTAGTGATTATTTACATGGAGTCTGGTGGAGATATGCTGCTCTATACACGCTAAAAGTAGTGATTATTTACATGGAGTCTGGTGGAGATATGCTGCTCTATACACGCTAAAAGTAGTGATTATTTACATGGAGTCTGGTGGAGATATGCTGCTCTATACACACTAAAAGTAGTGATTATTTACATGGAGTCTGGTGGAGATATGCTGCTCTATACACGCTAAAAGTAGTGATTATTTACATGGAGTCTGGTGGAGATATGCTGCTCTATACACGCTAAAAGTAGTGATTATTTACATGGAGTCTGGTGGAGATATGCTGCTCTATACATGCTAAAAGTAGTGATTATTTACATGGAGTCTGGTGGAGATATGCTGCTCTATACACGCTAAAAGTAGTGATTATTTACATGGAGTCTGGTGGAGATATGCTGCTCTATACACGCTAAAAGTAGTGATTATTTACATGGAGTCTGGTGGAGATATGCTGCTCTATACACACTAAAAGTAGTGATTATTTACATGGAGTCTGGTGGAGATATGCTGCTCTATACACGCTAAAAGTAGTGATTATTTACATGGAGTCTGGTGGAGATATGCTGCTCTATACACGCTAAAAGTAGTGATTATTTACATGGAGTCTGGTGGGTTTGGTGATGGTGATGTCGGGGCTATTTCATGTTAAACTAAAAGGATCTTACTCTTTAACTGAAAGGTCTATCTCTGTAGGGATCCACCTCATAATGCACACTTACAATAATAATCTGTTAGCGGCAAAAACACAACGGATGGAAACGGATGCACATCTGTCCTGTAGACTTACTTCTGTCCTGTAGGGTTACATCTGTCCTGTAGGGTTACATCCTCCTGTAGGGTTACATCTGTCCTGTAGGGTTCCATCTGCTCTGTAGGGTGTTCTGTAGGGTTCCATCTGTCCTGTAGGGTTACATCTGCTCTGTAGGGTGTTCTGTAGGGTTCCATCTGTCCTGTAGGGTTACATCTGTCCTGTAGGGTTCCATCTGCTCTGTAGGGTGTTCTGTAGGGTCCCATCTGTCCTGTAGGGTTACATCTGTCCTGTAGGGTTACATCCTCCTGTAGGGTTACATCTGTCCTGTAGGGTTACATCTGCTCTGTAGGGTGTTCTGTAGGGTCCCATCTGGTAGGGTTCCATCTGTCCTAGGGTGTTCTGTAGGGTTCCATCTGTCCTGTAGGGTTACATCTGCTCTGTAGGGTGTTCTGTAGGGTTCCATCTGTCCTGTAGGGTTACATCTGTCCTGTAGGGTTACATCTGCTCTGTAGGGTGTTCTGTAGGGTTACATCTGTCCTGTAGGGTTACATCTGTCCTGTAGGATTAAATCTGTCCTGTAGGGTTACATCTGCTCTGTAGGGTGTTCTGTAGGGTTACATCTGTCCTGTAGGGTTCCATCTGTCCTGTAGGATTAAATCTGTCCTGTAGGGTTACATCTGTCCTGTAGGGTGTCCTGTAGAGTTATATCTCTCCTGTAGGGTGTCCTGTAGGGTTACATCTGTCCTGTAGAGTGTCTTCTAGGGTTACATTTGTACTGTAGGGTGTCTTGTAGGGTTACATCTGTCCTGTAGGGTTACATCTGTCCTGTATGGTGTCCTGTAGTGTTACATCTGTCCTGTAAGGTTACATCTGTCCTGTAGGGTGTCTTGTAGGGTTTCATCTGTCCTGTAGGGTTACATATGTCCTGTAGGGTGTCTTGTAGGGTTACATCTGTCCTGTAGAGTTACATATGTCCTGTAGGGTTACATATGTCCTGTAGGGTTACATTTGTTCTGTAGGGTTATGTCTGTCATCTAGGGTTACATCTGTTCTGTAGGGTTACATCTGTCCTGTAGGGTGTCCTGCAGGGTTACATCTGTTCTGTAGGGTTACATCTGTTCTGTAGGGTTACATCTGTCCTATAGGGTTACATCTGTTCTGTTGGGTTACGCCTGTCATCTAGGATTAAATTTGTTCTGTAGGGTTACATCTGTCCTGTAGGGGTTCCTGTAGGGTTACATCTGTCCTGGAGGGTGTTCTCTAGGGTTACATCTGTCCTGTAGGGTGTCCTGTAGGGTTACATCTGTCCTGTAGGGTTACATCGTCCTGTAGGGTTACATCTGTCCTGTAGGGTGTCCTGTAGGGTTACATATGTCCTCTAGGATTACATCGGTCCTGTATGTTTTTCTGTAGAGTAACATCTGTCCTGTAGGGTTACATCTGTCCTGTAGGGTTACATCTGCTCTGTAGGGTTACATCTGTCCTGTAGGGTTACATCTGCTCTGTAGGGTTACATCTGTTCTGTAGGGTTACATCTGCTCTGTAGGGTTACATCTGCTCTGTAGGGTTACATCTGCTCTGTAGGGTTACATCTGCTCTGTAGGGTTACATCTGTCCTGTAGTGTTACATCTGCTCTGTAGGGTTACATCTGTCCTGTAGGGTTACATCTGCTCTGTAGGGTTACATCTGTCCTGTAGGGTTACATTTGTCC
>CM049380.1:31744248-31749248 GCA_026937815.1 Etheostoma perlongum
CAATTTGGTTGAAAGAAATCCATATTTCTGATTTAAAACACTTTGAAACGGGTCACTTTGACCCGGGGACAACACAAGGGTTAATTAGTGAAATCCATGAAATAATGAAGTTTTCTCATTATAAACAACAACAGAAGATGAAATCATTTCAGAAACGTTGTAGCTATCTATGATTGATTGATGCTATGCTAACATTAGCTCTAAACACCATTCAGCTGACAGCATTTGTTGTGTTTGATGCTAACTTGTAGCTAAGCTAGCAGTGAACCAACTTGGTTAAGTAGATCGACGTTACAGTCTCTCGTTAGCATCTTATATTAAGGGGACCAGATGTCTCAGACTAAATCCGGGGACATTTTCAGCTCAGAAGCGTAAATACCTCCAAAACACGTCATGTTTTTAATTTTTGTAAAACTTAAAACGGGGACACTAGACCTAGAGCTGAGTATCGGATCCAATATAAACTATTGAGGAAAGATTTTCCTTTGACATTGATGCAGTATGAAACGAGATCTCTGCAGTCGGCAGCAGAGAAACAAGCTACAATGGAAGTTAATGGGAGAATTGTCCAGCTTGTATTTACGTTCATAAAGTGCTCGTTTTGCTGCTGACAGACTCAGATTAATATTCTAAGTGTCTGATAACATTATGGAAAGGATTTCTAAGGAGGCTGACCTTTCTGTTAAAGATTAAGATCATTTTTAAAACATAAAAAGTCCAGACTCCAGAGCAGCATATCTCCACCAGACTCCATGTAAATAATCAGTGATTTTAGCGTATATAGAGCAGCATATCTCCACCAGACTCCATGTAAATAATCACTATTTTAGTGTGTTATAGAGCAGCATATCTCCACCAGACTCCATGTAAATAATCACTACTTTTAGCGTGTATAGAGCAGCATATCTCCACCAGACTCCATGTAAATAATCACTACTTTTAGCGTGTATAGAGCAGCATATCTCCACCAGACTCCATGTAAATAATCAGTGATTTTAGCATGTATAGAGCAGCATATCTCCACCAGACTCCATGTAAATAATCACTACTTTTAGCGTGTATAGAGCAGCATATCTCCACCAGACTCCATGTAAATAATCAGTGCTTTTAGCATGTATAATAGCATATCTCCACCAGACTCCATGTAAATAATCAGTGATTTTAGCGTGTATAGAGCAGCATATCTCCACCAGACTCCATGTAAATAATCACTACTTTTAGCGTGTATAGAGCAGCATATCTCCACCAGACTCCATGTAAATAATCAGTGCTTTTAGCATGTATAGAGCAGCATATCTCCACCAGACTCCATGTAAATAATCAGTGATTTTAGCATGTATAGAGCAGCATATCTCCACCAGACTCCATGTAAATAATCAGTGATTTTAGCATGGTAAAATACGGCTTTGGTAAAACATCTCTGAGCTTGAGCAGCGCTTTCGAGTCGTTTGGTCAGAGTTTTCTTTCTTTCAGTCCAGTATCGGGTCTGTCGGTCACAGTGAAAACCGGGGACATTTCCGGGGACAGATCCAGCCGGGGACAGGTCACCAAAACCGAAGACTGTCCCCGGAAACCGGGGACGTCTGGTCACCCTATCTTATATGCTACTTGCGTGCATGCGCAACTCACATCTGGACTCTCCTCACGTCGTCATGGCAGCCATCACTGCCATGACAACAGACTAAATGTTGTTGTTTGTCTCCGTCTCAGCACAGCGAGCTGGGACCAGACGTCTGTCCTCTGCTCGTCTTCGTCAACCCGAAGAGCGGCGGTCTGAAAGGCCGAGAGCTCCTCTACAGCTTCCGGAAGCTTCTCAACCCTCATCAGGTCTTTGACATTTCCAACGGAGGGCCACTGGCTGGGTGAGCGAAACCAACGCACCCTCCGAATCGTTTTGATTCGAGGCGTGCAGACGCCGACGTAGGCGGGATTTTGGGGTGAGGGGTGTGTATTTTTTCAGGGGTTTTGTCAGGTTTTTAAGTTGTTTTTGGGCTATTTTTGGATCATTTTCATGACATTTTGTGGCCTTTTTCAAGATGGACGGATGGATAGATTATTTTCAGCTGTTTTTTTTGGCCTTTTTTGAGTTTTTTTGTGGGGTTTTGGTTCATTTTTCTGACATTTTTCACATTTTCTTAAGATGGATGGATGGATAGATCAGTAGGTAGATGGATTGATTTTTTAGAGTATTTTGCTATTTTTTGAGAGGTTTTTGTGACAATTTTCCTTACATTTTGGTGGCCTTTTATTTTTTTTCCAAGAATTTTTGTTAGGTTTTTTGTTTCTGTTTTTTCAATTTTTTAATTGGGTTAGGGCAGGGGTGGGCAATTAATTTTTACCGGGGGCCGCATGAGCAACCCGAGCCACATCGAGGGCCACATCGACAATATTTCAATTAAATTTTGCTCAATATTATTTTTGATATACCGTAAGATAAATAGTAATAATAATAATTTCATTTAACCTGACGGCTGCATCTCTGGGGGGGGAAGTTTGGTAAAAAGTCCTTGTTGGGTTTAGTTTTACAATCAACATCAACAATAGGGGGTTAGTTAATGACCCTTTTAAGTTACAGTAGGTAACATTTATATAAAATGTATTATTTATTTATATATATATATATATATATATCTAGACCATATACTGTATATATTGCATAATTACTAAAGGTCTGTGGATAAAAATGTGTCTTTAAGAACAGCAAAGAAGGATCCATAAATATGTATAATATGAAATGAAATGTCGGTGATGTTCCCGTGCAGCCTCCACACGTTCCGGGACGTTCCCAGGTTTCGGGTGCTGGTCTGCGGCGGCGACGGGACCACGGGCTGGGTCCTGGGAGTCCTGGAGGCCGTCCGGCACAAACTGGTGTGTCGAGAGCCGCCGATCGGCATCGTCCCGCTGGGAACAGGTCGGACAGATACGCCTCGGTTTTAAATATCATTATTAATCATTGCTATATATATTTTATGTTATGTTTATCACATTGGTTTTGATGCTTTTGTGTTATGTGTTTGTTTGGCCGATATCAGGCATTTCCCAATCTATCGGTACCACCATTAATAATGGACGATAAAAAAACAAACTTTATAATGATGGCGTTGTATAGTCTGTCCACCAGAGGACGCTCTACAACGTCCCTGTTAGTGATGGCGTTGCATAGTCTGTCCACCAGAGGACGCTCTACAACGTCCCTGTTAGTGATGGCGTTGCATAGTCTGTCCACCAGAGGACGCTCTACAACGTCCCTGTTAGTGATGGCGTTGCATAGTCTGTCCACCAGAGGACGGACCCCTGTTAGTGATGGAGTTGCATAGTCTGTCCACCAGAGGACGCTCTACAACGTCCCTGTTAGTGATGGCGTTGCATAGTCTGTCCACCAGAGGACGCGCTCTACAACGTCCCTGTTAGTGATGGCGTTGCATAGTCTGTCCACCAGAGGACGCTCTACAACGTCCCTGTTAGTGATGGCGTTGCATAGTCTGTCCACCAGAGGACGCTCTACAACGTCCCTGTTAGTGATGGAGTTGCATAGTCTGTCCACCAGAGGACGCTCTACAACGTCCCTGTTAGTGATGGCGTTGCATAGTCTGTCCACCAGAGGACGCTCTACAACGTCCCTGTTAGTGATGGCGTTGCATAGTCTGTCCACCAGAGGACGCTCTACAACGTCCCTGTTAGTGATGGAGTTGCATAGTCTGTCCACCAGAGGACGCTCTACAACGCCCCTGTTAGTGATGGCGTTGCATAGTCTGTCCACCAGAGGACGCTCTACAACGCCCCTGTTAGTGATGGCGTTGCATAGTCTGTCCACCAGAGGACGCTCTACAACGTCCCTGTTAGTGATGGCGTTGCATAGTCTGTCCACCAGAGGACTCTCTACAACGTCCCTGTTAGTGATGGCGTTGCATAGTTTGTCCACCAGAGGACGCTCTACAACGTCCCTGTTAGTGATGGCGTTGCATAGTCTGTCCACCAGAGGACGCTCTACAACGTCCCTGTTAGTGATGGAGTTGCATAGTCTGTCCACCAGAGGACGCTCTACAACGTCCCTGTTAGTGATGGAGTTGCATAGTCTGTCCACCAGAGGACGCTCTACAACGTCCCTGTTAGTGATGGCGTTGCATAGTCTGTCCACCAGAGGACGCTCTACAACGTCCCTGTTAGTGATGGCGTTGCATAGTCTGTCCACCAGAGGACGCTCTACAACGTCCCTGTTAGTGATGGAGTTGCATAGTCTGTGTCCACCAGAGGACGCTCTACAACGTCCCTGTTAGTGATGGAGTTGCATAGTCTGTCCACCAGAGGACGCTCTACAACGTCCCTGTTAGTGATGGCGTTGCATAGTCTGTCCACCAGAGGACGCTCTACAACGTCCCTGTTAGTGATGCCGTTGCATAGTCTGTCCACCAGAGGACGCTCTACAACGCCCCTGTTAGTGATGGAGTTGCATAGTCTGTCCACCAGAGGACGCTCTACAACGCCCCTGTTAGTGATGGCGTTGCATAGTCTGTCCACCAGAGGACGCTCTACAACGTCCCTGTTAGTGATGGCGTTGCATAGTCTGTCCACCAGAGGACGTTCTACAACGTCCCGGTTAGTGATGGCGTTGCATAGTCTGTCCACCAGAGGACGCTCTACAACGCCCCGGTTAGTGATGGCGTTGCATAGTCTGTCCACCAGAGGACGCTCTACAACGCCCCTGTTAGTGATGGCGTTGCATAGTCTGTCCACCAGAGGACGCTCTACAACGTCCCTGTTAGTGATGGAGTTGCATAGTCTGTCCACCAGAGGACGCTCTACAACGTCCCTGTTAGTGATGGCGTTGCATAGTCTGTCCACCAGAGGACGCTCTACAACGTCCCTGTTAGTGATGGAGTTGCATAGTCTGTCCACCAGAGGACGCTCTACAACGTCCCTGTTAGTGATGGAGTTGCATAGTCTGTCCACCAGAGGACGCTCTACAACGTCCCTGTTAGTGATGGCGATGCATAGTCCTG
>CM049380.1:31754248-31769248 GCA_026937815.1 Etheostoma perlongum
AGTGTGTGTTTTCATTGTTGCTGACTGGGACTGACAAACATAATTGGCCGCTGTGCAATAATTAGAACAAAGATGGTTTCATAACTTGCATTCTGATGCTGGACATAACTTGTGTGTGTGTGTGTGTGTGTGTGTGTGTGTGTGTGTGTGTGAGAGAGAGAGAGAGAGAGAGAGAGAGAGAGAGAATATATGTCACCCAGAGTATTTGTCTGAAATCTTAACTTTGCGGGAGCACAACAGTCATTGCGGTCTTCAAATCAGCGAGTTTTAGAAGTCCTGGTCCAGGTATAAACGGCCGGTGTGGGGGTCAGGTTTTTGTGGTTGCGGCCCGAGACTCAGGAACAAGTTACCCCCCCCATGTTACAGATGTCGCTCTTTTTAGGTCCAAACCCAAAACATATCTGTTCAGTCTGGCTGTTAATACGTAGCAGCGGTGTGACGATTTCATTCTTTTGTTTCTTTGCGACCTTTTCTGATTTTACTGTTTTCTTTGTTCACTCTTTCTATTGGACGATGTAATTTGACTCATTCTGTTAAGCACTTTGGACCATGCTGGTTGCTGTGAAGTGTTATATAAATACATTTAGACTGATTTTGATTGATAGATTGATTGGAAATGTCTTGCTATCGGCCGTGCGTGTGTGCCGCGCTTGTGCGTAACGTTTAGCCTGCTGTTTTGATTGAGTTTTAGCCTAAACAATAAATTAGGTAATCTGGCTTTCATAACTCAGTGCCTAGCCTCTTACTGACATCACCGCACGTCTCTGGTATGTATATATATATATATATATATATATATGTGTGTATATACAGTATATCTCCTACCTGTAGTTTACCTGTTGTTAGGTGTGTCTCTCTGTGTCTTCAGGTCCGGATGTTGAGGAAGTCCAAGCAGAAGCTGAAGAAGTCTGCAGCTGAAGAAGTCTCTAAGGACGGACGTCCAGAGAGTCCGTCCTCCAGAGGAGGGGGACTCTGACCCCCCCCCCCCCCCTCTGGAGGACGGACGTCCAGAGAGTCCGTCCTCCAGAGAGTCCGGACGTCCAGAGAGTCCCGTCCTCCAGAGGGGGGGACTCTGACCCCCCCCCTGGAGGACGGACGTCCAGAGAGTCCTGCCTTTAACCTGCCTTTAACCTGCAGAGCAACCCGGACACTGAAGGTTTTAATGTTTACACACGGTGGGACCAAGACCTGGATCACACTGGGTCCAGAACCACATCCTGCTGGATCACTTACAGAGTTCACGGGGTTCATATTCAGCAACACGAACGTACGCCTGCACGATTAATCCTTAAAATCACGATCTCCATTCACCTTGGTCACGATTTAATCTTTAACCTTTGTGTTAAAACACACACACACACACACACACACACACACACACACACACACACACACACACACACATATGTTGACGTGTACACACACACACACACATGCACACACGTACACACAAACATATACACATACGTACACACACACACGTATAAACAGACACACACACATAGATACATGTACATACACACACGTAGATACACATATACACACACACAGATGTGTACACACAGACACACACACACACTAACATACATGTTGTATGGAAGCAAATTAGAGACGGAAGTCTTTGAACTTTAACAGCCACTGAATACTTAATATTGAAATATTTTATTTTGAAAGACATATCTGAATTGTTTTGTTCTGAATTTTCTCTTTGAAATTTAATTATGAATATTCTTGATTTCCATTTTAAAAACTTGAATTTCAATAAATATTTTCAGTGGTCACAAAAAAAATCAACTTACAGAATTTCAGATAAAAATACATTCAGGTTGATCAGATTCGATAGAAAAATTCAGATTTCAAATTACAAATTTAAATTTTTCAAAGAAATCTTCCATTAAATTTGCTCAAATTCAGATTTCAAATTTCATTTTTTCAAAGAAAACTTCAGCCAAACTCAATTTCTCAAATTCAGATAGAATAATTCATATATATCAATAATATTTACAGAGTCCCATCCGGGTTCCCCAGGAGAGGAATCGAACCGACGTCTGTCCTATCAGAGCACGGCCTGCCGGTCATGTGATGATCTGAATTTGTGACCATTGAAAAATATTTTTGGGAAATTCAGGTTTCTAAAATGGAAATCAAGAATATTATTATATTACATTTTGTTATTATATTTAAATTTCAAAGAATTCAGAATTCAGATATGTTTTTCAAAATAAAATATTTCAATTTTAAATATTTAGTGGCTGTTAAAGTTAAAATACGTATGTATTTATTTTTATTATTATATTTATTTGCCTCCATAGTTTTTTCATGGTTCATGTGTGCAATAAAAATAATATTTCGTGAGAAAAAAATCCCAGCAGAGAATCGTGATATCAATTCTAAGCTAAAATATTGTGATTCATATGTTTCCCATAATCGTGCAGGCCTACTTGTCTGTTGTTAAAATGCAAGAATATGAAGTAATTAACAGATTTAAAATTGGAGTTTTTGTGCATAGATTAAAAAAAGTAGATAATTTCTCAGAGTTGAAGTTATTAACAGAATCTCTGTGCAGATGTGACTGTAAATGTTCAGGAAGCAGCTGTAGACTCAGTCAAGTGTCAAAAGTGGATTTATTGTAATAACTGTAATTAATAATGTGCAGCTATCGAGTGATTATGACCTCAGTGTTGGTCGCATTGTTAAAAAATATAAAGAAAATGAAAAAATTAATACTGAAGCGCGTTAACCCTCGTGTTGTCTTCCCGTCAAAATGGAAAATCAACACTTTTTCTTACGTTTTTGTCTCTTTTTTCAACACTTTTGACGCTTTTACAATGTTTGTCCTTTTTTTGACGTTTTCAACACTACGTAACATTAACTTATTAACTTTAGTTTTACAGTTATTTTTGGAATTTATGATCAATAAACCTCATTTATAGGAAATTATACCTAATGTTTGAGTTAGAAAAGCAGAAATTAGGAATTATTGAGACTAAAATTAAAGGAATGGATGTTGATGATAATCACAGACTGGAATATGTCAACTTTTACTCAATACTATTTCAAAAACACTTCCATTTGTTTTACAATGCTATAAAATTGAATAAGACGCCCCAAAATTAATGAAAGTAGAGATTTGTACTTGGCAAAGAGCGTTGGGTGGAATCCATCCATCCATCCATCTTCATCCGCTTATCCGGAGTCGGGTCTCGGGGGCAGCAGCTCCAGTAGGGGACCCCAAACTTCCCTTTCGAGCCACATCAACCAGCTCCGACTGGGGATCCCGAGGCGTTCCCAGGCCAGGTTGGAGATATAATCTCTCCACCTAGTCCTGGGTCTTCCCCGAGGCCTCCTCCCAGCTGGACGTGCCTGGAACACCTCCCTAGGGACCCCCCAGGAGATGTCATGGAGGCATCCATACCAGATGCCCGAACCACCTCAACTGGCTCCTTTCGACGAAGGAGCAGCGGCTCTACCGAGCTCCTCTCGGATGACTGAGCTTCTCACCCGATCTCTAAGGGAGACGCCAGCCCCCCTCCTGAGGAAACCCATTTTGGCCGCTTGTACCCTGGATCTTGTTCTTTCGGTCATGGCCCAGCCTTCATGACCATAGGTGAGGGTAGGAACGAAAATTCAAGAGCTTTGCCTTCTGGCTCAGCTCTCTTTTCGTCCCAACGGTGCGATACACAGAATGTAATACCGCACCGGCTGCTCCGATTCTCCGACCAATCTCACGCTCCATAGTCCCCTCACTCGCAAACAAGACCCCAAGGTACTTAAACTCCTTCACTTGGGGTAAGGACTCACTCCCCACCTGAAGAAAGCACTCCATCGGTTTCCTGCTGAGAACCATGGCCTCAGATTTAGAGGTGCTGATCCTCATCCCAGCCGCTTCACACTCGGCTGAGAACCGATCCAGTGAGTGCTGAAGGTCACAGACCGATGATGCCATCAGGACCACATCATCTGCAAAAAGCAGCGACGAGATCCCGAGCCCACCGAACTGCAACCCCTCCCCGCCCGACTACGCCTCGATATCCTGTCCATAAATATTACAAACAGGATTGGTGACAAAGCGCAGCCCTGGCGGAGGCCAACCCTCACCTGGAACGAGTCCGACTTGCCGATAAACCGGACACAGCTCTCGCTTTGGTCATACAGAGATTGGATGGCCCTGAGAACCGGACCCCCTCACCCCATACCCTAAGACCACCTCGCAGCACCTCCCACAATGGAAATTTCTCCCGGGGGACCCGGTCATACAGGGCCCCTCCAGATCCACAAAACACATGCAGACTGGTTGGGTTTTACCCGCACTACCCGTTTGGGCTTCCCAGGCCCCCATCCCCTGACCCAGCTCACCACCAGATGGTGATCAGTTGACAACTCTGCCCCTCTCTTCACCGAGTGTCCAAAACATACGGCCTCAGATCAGATGAACGATTATAAAATCGATCATTGATCTTTGGCCTAGGCAGGTGCTCTGGTACCGAGTACACTTATGAGCATCCCTATGTTCGAACATGGTGTTTGTTATGGACAATCCATGACTAGAACAGAAGTCCAACAACAAACAACCACTCTGGTTCAGATCAGGGAGGCCGTTCCTCCCAATCACGCCTCTCCAAGTATCTCCATCATTGCCCACGTGTGCGTTGAAGTCCCCCAGCAGAACTATGGAGTCCCCCTAATGGAGCCCCATACAGGACTCCATTCAAGGTCTCCAAGAAGGCCGAATACTCCGAACTCTTGTTTGGTGCATATGCACAAACAACAGTCAGAGTTTTTCCCCCCATCACCCGCAGGCGTAGGGAGGCGACCCTCTCGTCCACCGGGGTAAACCAACGCAGCAGCGCTCAGCCGGGGGCTTGTGAGTATCCCCACACCTGCCCGGCGCCTCACACCCTGGGCAACTCGGAGTAGGACAGAGTCCAACCCCTATCCAGGAGTACGGTTCCAGAACCGAGACTGTGCGTAGAAGTAAGCCCCACCAGATCTAACTGGTAGCGCTCCACCTCCCGCACAAGTTCCGGCTCCTTCCCCCACAGAGAGGTGACGTTCCACGTCCCCAGAGCCAGCCTCTGCCGCCCGGGTCTGGTCCGTCGAGGTCCCTGACCTCCGCCGCCACCCATGTGGCTGCGCACCCGACCCCAGCGGTTCCTCCCACAGGTGGTGGGCCCATGGGATGGAGATAGGGGGCCACGTAGCTTCTTCGGGCTGTGCCCCACCGGCCCGTGGCAAACCCGGCCACCAGGCGCTGACTGAGAGCCCTCCGTCCAGGCCTGGCTCCAGACGGGGGCCCCAGGCCTCCTCCGGGCAGGGTCACTCCCTCTCTTCCTTGATTTTGCATAGGGCTTTTGAACCATTCTTTGTCTGGCCCCTCACCTGAGACCACTTTGCCATGGGAGACCCTACCAGGAGCACACAGCTCCAGACAACACAGCCCTCAGGTTCATAGGGACACACAAACCTCTCCACCACGATAAGGTGATGGTTCCCGGAGAGGTTGGGTGGAATCAATCATGTTATTTTGGGGAATTAAAAAGAACATTGATATAGGACAACATGAGGACAACATGAGGACAACATGAGGACAACATGAAGACAACATGAAGACAACATGAGGGCAACATGAGGACAACATGAGGACAACATGAGGGCAACATGAGGGCAACATGGGGACAACATGAGGACAACATGGGGACAACATGGGGACAACATGAGGACAACATGAAGGCAACATGAGGACAACATGGGGACAACATGGGGACAACATGAGGACAACATGGGGACAACATGGGGACAACATGAGGACAACATGGGGACAACATGGGGACAACATGGGGACAACATGAGGACAACATGGGGACAACATGAGGACAACATGGGGACAACATGAGGACATATCAATGTTCTTTGTAATTCCCCAAAATAACATGATGAGATGTGAGATATTTCAGATTATGAAATCATGCAAACCTGCATTCATTTGCACGGAATTCTGCGAAACTGCAGCGCATTAAAAAAATGTGCCTCCAATCCCCCCCCCCCCACACACACACACACACACACACATAAATATGCAGACTTTGGCTGATGATGTTGAATTATGCGATTGTTCACTCCATGTAAATTCACCCAGGTGGATTCACTCCAGGTGGATTCACTCCAGGTGGATTCACTCCTGGTGGATTCACTCCCGGTGGATTCTTCCCAGTGGATTCTCCAGGTGGATTCACCCCAGGTGGATCCAGGTGGATTCAGGTGGATCACTCCAGGTGGATTCACTCCCGGTGGATTCACTCCCGGTGGATTCTCTCCCGGTGGATTCTCTCCAGGTGGATTCACTCCAGGTGGATCACTCCAGGTGGATTCACTCCAGGTGGATTCACTCCCGGTGGATTCTCTCCCGGTGGATTCTCTCCCGGTGGATTCACCCCAGGTGGATCACTCCAGGTGGATCACTCCAGGTGGATCACTCCAGGTGGATTCACTCCCGGTGGATTCACCCCAGGTGGATTCACTCCAGGTGGATCACTCCAGGTGGATTCACTCCCGGTGGATTCACTCCCGGTGGATTCTCTCCCGGTGGATTCACTTCAGGTGGATTCTCCAGGTGGATTCACTCCAGGTGGATCCCGGTGGATTCTCTCCAGGTGGATTCACTCCAGGTGGATTCACTCCATGTGGATTCACTCCTGGTGGATTCTCTCCCGGTGGATTCTCTCCCGGTGGATTCACTCCATGGATCACTCCCGGTGGATTCACTCCAGGTGGATTCACTCCAGGTGGATCACTCCAGGTGGATTCACTCCGGTGGTGTAAATTCACTCCATGTGGATTCACTCCCGGTGGATTCACTCCAGGTGGATTCACTCCAGGTGGATTCACTCCTGGTGGTGTGGATTCACCCAGGTGATTCACCCATGATTCACTCCAGGTGGATTCACTCCCGTGGATTCACTCACGGTGGATTCACAGGTGGATCACTCCAGGTGGATCACTCCAGGTTCACTCCCCATGTGGATTCTCTCCCGGTGGAACCCCGTGGATCACAGGTGGATCACCCCAGGTGGATTCACTCCCGGTGGATTCACTCCCGGTGGATTCTCTCCCGGTGGATTCTCTCCATGTAGATTCACTCCATGTGGATTCACTCCAGGTAGATTCACTCCAGGTGGATTCACTCCAGGTGGATTCACTCCATGTAAATTCACTCCATGTAAATTCACTCCATGTGGATTCACTCCAGGTGGATTCTCTCCCGGTGGATTCACTCCATGTAAAGTCACTCCAGGTGGATTCACTCCAGGTGGTTTCACCCCAGATGGATATAAATTTGTGAAAAAAATTAAAAAATGTTTAAAAAACGCCCAAATTAAAAAAGAAAGAGCCCAAGTCAACAAATGACAAAATAATTGTCAAACATTGAGAAAGAAAAAACACCAAAAAACGTTTTAAAAAAAAGAAGCGAAAAAGAGAAATGTGGAAAATAAATGAAAAATCTGGAACTTAATTTGAAAAAATATTTTAAAAAATGGACAAAAATTGAAACAATTGAATTTATTTTTTTTAATTGAAAAGAAAAATGAAAAAAACTACGGGAACTCTTGGGAACTTAATTTGAAAAAAAGATTAGAAACAAAATTTGTAAACGTTGAAAAAATGAAAAAAAAAAATTGAAAAAATGATTTTAAAAAAAACGCCCAAGTCGAACAAATGACAAAACGGCGTAAAAGCTATTGTATGTTTTATTGAATAGATATGTAATATTATAGACATTAGATATTACAGATATGTAATATGAGAGATATTAGATATTATGGATTTATAATATTAGAGATATTAGATATTATGGATATGTATATTTTTCCAAATAGAAGCTGTTTTTCTTTGAACTGTAAATTGCACTAATTGTTCCACAGATGCTCTTAGATGTGACGTTCAGGTTACTATGAGTGTTGTAACGACTAAAGCTGCATATATGGAAGATATACATGTTTAAATAACTGATTCTTAAATGTTTTTAATCTGAATAAACTAAAGACCAATATCTAAAGAAATAAAGACATTGTGGTTTCTGTCAAATTTCTCTATAAAGTGGCCGGGTTAGCTCATTTGGTAGAGAGGGCGCACCCAGACATGGATGGATAGAGAGATATTTATTGATCCCAATAAAATGGGAAATTATAGTGTTACAGCAGCAAAATCAGTGACACAGCACAGAATATAAATATAAATGAACTACTAGGATACAATATACATACATTAGTAGGAGCCCCATGTTGGCTGAGTCCTGCAGCGGCCCGGGTTTGGGTCAGGCCTACGGCCCTTTGCTGCAGGTCGTTCCTCATCTCTCTCCCCCTTTCGTGTCTATCCACTGTCACTAAAATAAAAAAAAAAGAGTCTGGTGGAGATATGCTGCTCTATACACGCTAAAAGTAGTGATTATTTACATGGAGTCTGGTGGAGATATGCTGCTCTATACACGCTAAAAGTAGTGATTATTTACATGGAGTCTGGTGGAGATATGCTGCTCTATACACGCTAAAAGTAGTGATTATTTACATGGAGTCTGGTGGAGATATGCTGCTCTATACACGCTAAAAGTAGTGATTATTTACATGGAGTCTGGTGGAGATATGCTGCTCTATACACGCTAAAAGTAGTGATTATTTACATGGAGTCTGGTGGAGATATGCTGCTCTATACACGCTAAAAGTAGTGATTATTTACATGGAGTCTGGTGGAGATATGCTGCTCTATACACGCTAAAAGTAGTGATTATTTACATGGAGTCTGGTGGAGATATGCTGCTCTATACACGCTAAAAGTAGTGATTATTTACATGGAGTCTGGTGGAGATATGCTGCTCTATACATGCTAAAAGTAGTGATTATTTACATGGAGTCTGGTGGAGATATGCTGCTCTATACACGCTAAAAGTAGTGATTATTTACATGGAGTCTGGTGGAGATATGCTGCTCTATACATGCTAAAAGTAGTGATTATTTACATGGAGTCTGGTGGAGATATGCTGCTCTATACACGCTAAAAGTAGTGATTATTTACATGGAGTCTGGTGGAGATATGCTGCTCTATACATGCTAAAAGTAGTGATTATTTACAAATATGCTGCTCTATACATGCTAAAAGTAGTGATTATTTACATGGAGTCTGGTGGAGATATGCTGCTCTATACACGCTAAAAGTAGTGATTATTTACATGGAGTCTGGTGGAGATATGCTGTACTATACATGCTAAAAGTAGTGATTATTTACATGGAGTCTGGTGGAGATATGCTGCTCTATACATGCTAAAAGTAGTGATTATTTACATGGAGTCTGGTGGAGATATGCTGCTCTATACATGCTAAAAGTAGTGATTATTTACATGAACTTACGTGAACTTGTCCCTGTATAAGGGTCGGACTGGCAGCTGTGGTGCTGCTGAGTTTGACCAGCAGGGGGCGCACAGTCATACTTTCAGCCTTCAACAAAGATGCTCTCTAACAGACAGGATGATCCACTCTGCTCAGCCACTTATGCACAGGGCTGGAAAGCAACTAATTACATTTACTCAAGTACTGGACTTGTAAAAAAGTAACTTTTTATAATGTTATGACGATTTTACAGACAAAACAAATAAACATAGGTGTAATTTACAACCCCCCAAATAATAAAAAAGCGCTTTTATTGACTTTCTTTTTTGTTTTTTTCCCTTTCTTGTCGCCTTTCTTGATTTTTTTCTATCTCAAAGATTTTATAGTTTTTTAAAAAGTTTTTATTATTATTGTTTAATTTTTTTACAACTTTTTCGAGGCTTTTGCAGATTTTTTTTGCAATGCTTTTGTCGCCTTTTTTAAGATTTATTTTGGACATCTTTTTGCCGTTTTTGTCCACTTTTTCAGAAACAAATTTTGGACAATTAAAAAAAACAAAAAACTTTTGCATTTATATTGCTTCAGAATCAGAATCAGAATCAGAAATACTTTATTGATCCCCGAAAGGGAAACACTGTGTTGCAGTTGTACAAATAGTAGAAATATCAGAGTAGAAATAAAAATAAGAAATATAAGGAGTGTGGATATGTACAGGAATGTTATTATTATACATTATTTACATAATTTACATAATTAAGGAATTGCAATGGTAAACTTGAGAATTGCACACATTTGAGGCCAGTGTTATTGCACAAAACAGATAATACAGATAATATTGTCCAGTATCAACCTCTCTAAGTGTCTTACGCAGACACTTAGAGAGTCCCTTCTTCATCTTCTTCATGTCCCGGTACTTGAAGTACTTTGTGATGTTAGTGACTACTTACACCCGCCTCGTGGGATTCATTTTAAATTACTTTCAACTGTAAAATAAAGCTAATTTTAAAATATGTTTCGGAGTGAGACGTCCTTCTCTTTTCACCTCCTCTCTACACGTCACACAGGGAATTTCCAGTGGGGAAGGAAATCAACTTTATGAACTGAGCCCAAACTTCACTTGCAGGACTTTTGCGTCTCGTTTTGGAGATTAAATATCAATTTATTCAGTCGGATTAAAATACTTTTCTCTTCATTAAGTGTAATGACGCCGTAGTGTCGCGCCATGACGCTCTCCAATTAAACCTGGCTGTTGTAAATGGATCCACTGGTTTAGCACGAGCATGGCGAAATGAAGTGCTAAAGTCAAGTGAAGTGAAGGGGACCGAGGAGCGTCACTCATCCGACTGTTAACCTGACCAGCTAACCAGGTAAGCACACCTTCACTTCTCTCACCTCCACTTTATATTATAGCTAAGTAGTTGGCTGTATATTTGCATTCATTACCATAACTTTCCCGTGACCTGTTACAACAGTGGCAGCTTGCTTTGTTTTGCTGCTCACTTCCTTAAAGCCAGGTAACGTTGAGAACGTCTCGCCAAACCCAAATGTGAAAAATTTAAACTTTAAGTATTCTCTCTTGTCAGCAAAAGCAGAAACGTCTTGTATCATCACTAAAGATAGTTTGTGTATCTATTAAACCACTGGGGAATTCGGCTTGTATATATCCAACATAAAGTCCTTATAAAGTTGGAATTTAATCATTTACGATAGCTTCACTCGTTGGATTTGTAAGCGCAGTCCACGTTTTCTTCGCCGCAACAAACAGTGAAAAAGCTGACACTTTTAGTCAAAATGAACTGTTATGTGGATTGTATATTAGCCGAAAACCTGACTGGATTTATCTGACTCTAAAATGTATTAATTTATGTTTTGTAATTCATGTTTTTAGGGTGAATACTCTAGATCCGTTTAACTGGCAGATTATTGAACGGAGTTTCGTGTTACGTTCTCGTACGCGAGCTATAGTACAGGGGCTAACATGTAGCGGTGTACACCGACTCTTTGGGGACTTTCAGCAGCATGAAGCCAACAGCGAGTCCCTGTACTGCTGTCGGGGATGTAGAGGTGTTGACTGATGATAACAATTTATTTTTTAAACGGTCGCTTCAACGACACAGACAACAAAACAGACCGCTAGTGCACGCTAACGGCTAGCCATCCGCGCGATTTACAGAGGCGCGTTCATGTGATAGCGGGAACGCTCGGTGCAGCAACAGACTGTCAAAGGGCTTATTTATTAATACATAATATTAAATGTCATCATGATTAGTTCATTAGTCTTTGTATTCATCCCTGCGTGTTGTGTAATTGGTTGTAATTGTGGTTTGACCTTTGACCTTTGACCTGCAGACACCATGGCCGGAGACGACCACTACCTTCATACTTCCAACCAGGTAAACTCACCTGAAACTCTTCTTCTTCTTCTTCTTCTTCTTCTACATTAAAACAGCAGCGAGGGACATGTTGTCATGACAACATTAATCAGTTTGAGTCCTTTTTTTTATGCAGTCTGTTATCCAGTCGGTTGTTTTCTTCACCGCTTGTACACGTTGTACATCTTTTCCAGTGTGTATTTTTTTAAGTTGTATTTTGTTCAGTGTGTATTCTGTGTGTGTTGTGTGTGTGTGTGTCTGTGTCTGTCTTTATGTTTAAATCAATCAAACTTTGTTTATATAGCACATTTTATACAAGTCAATGAAACACAATGTGGTCTGTACAAAGCGACTTAAAAACTTTGTGCAGTTAATTAGAGAAAAATATAACACACACACACACAGTCAGAGATACACAAACACACACACACACACTCAGAGATATACACAAACACACACACAGTCAAAGAGAGACACACACTCAGTCAGACACACACACACACACAGTCAAAGAGACACACACACACACACACACACACACACACACACACACACACACACAAACACCAACACACACAGTCAGAGATACACAAAAAAACACACACACAGTCAAAGAGAGACACACACTCAGTCAAACACACAGACACACGCAGTCACACACTCTCACACTCAGAGATACACAAACAGACACACAGTCAAAGAGAGACACACATGCAGTCCGACACACACACACACACGCAGTCAGACACACACACACACACACACACACACACTCACTCAGAGAAACACACACACTCAGACACACGCAGTCAGACACACACACACTCTCAGTCAGACTCTCTGTGCAATAAGGACACGTACAACAAGTATAATATAAGACATTTATGCAAATGAAGATATTTAAATCAAAGATGAGTAATATATTAATGAGTAATATATTAATGAGTAATATATTAATGAGTAATATATTAAGTAATAAATTAACAACCGCCATAGAAACTAAAGATACTGAATGTGAATATTAAAGGTGATAATGTCTAATCTGAGTCCTGACTTCACGTCCGTCTTCTTTCAGATTTTCGACAACATCATGATCGATCCATCGTGGGAGTTTCCACATTTCCCCGCGATGTCTCAGACCTCGTCCCTGCGGACAGGTGAGTCCGCCCGTCACACACCTGTATTTCAGACCTCGTCCCTGGGGACAGGTGAGTCCGCCCGTCACACACCTGTATTTAGACCTCGTCCCTGGGGACAGGTGAGTCCGCCCGTCACACACCTGTATTTCAGACCTTGTCCCTGGGGACAGGTGAGTCTGCCCGTCACACACCTGTAGACCTTTGGGGACAGGTGACCCCCGTCACACACCCCGTCCCTGGGGACAGGTGAGTCCTGCCCGTCACACACCTGTATTTTAGACCTCGTCCCTGGGGACAGGTGAGTCCGCCCGTCACACACCTGTATTTCAGACCTGGGGACAGGTGAGTCCTCCCGTCACACACCTGTATTTCAGACCTCGTCCCTGGGGACAGGTGAGTCCGCCCGTCACACACCTGTATTTCAGACCTCGTCCCTGGGGACAGGTGAGTCACACACCTGTATTTCCTCCCCGGACAGGTGAGTCCGTCCCGTCACACACCTGTATTTCAGACCTCACACACCGTCCTGGGGGGACAGGTGAGTCCTCCCGTCACACACCTGTATTTCAGACCCCAGGTGAGTCCTCCCGTCACACACCTGTATTTCAGACCTCGTCCCTGGGGACAGGTGAGTCCTCGTCCCCAGGTGAGTCACACACCTGCTGTTCACACCTGTATTTCAGACCTCCCCTGGGGACAGGTGAGTCCGCCTGGGGACAGGTGAGTCCGCCCGTCACACACCTGTATTTCAGACCTACCTGCTACCTGCCGGACGTCTCTCAGTTTACCTGTCGGTCCGAAGGTCGTTTTTTAAAAATTGTTGACATAAGGAACTCGGCTTTCTTTCAACCAAATGTCCTAAAAACAACCTGGATGCCGTACGATGTTCTTCAGGTAAAATGAATGATTTCTTTCACAGAAGTTTGGTAGATTTATTGAATTTTACGGCATTTTTAAAGAGTGACACAAACCTGTAGCTGAGACACACACCTGTAGCTGAGACACACACCTGTAGCTGAGACACAAACCTGTAGCTGAGACACACACCTGTAGCTGAGACACACACCTGTAGCTGAGACACACACCTGTAGCTGAGACACACACCTGTAGCTGAGACACACACCTGTAGCTGAGACACAAAACTTGTAGCTGAGACACACACCTGTAGCTGAGACACACACCTGTAGCTGAGACACACACCTGTAGCTGAGACACAAACCTGTAGCTGAGACACAAAACTTGTAGCTGAGACACAAAACCTGTAGCTGAGACACACACCTGTAGCTGAGACACACACCTGTAGCTGAGACACACACCTGTAGCTGAGACACAAACCTGTAGCTGAGACCCTCGTCCACTCCTTCATCACCTCCCGACTTGACTACTGCAACGGTGTCCCTTTTGGGTCTGCCTAGCAGGTCTACTGCCAGACTTCAGTATGTCCAGAACTCTGCGGCTAAGACAAAACTTGGACTTCCCATCACCCCCATCCTGATAAAGCTCCACTGGCTGCCAATTAAGTCCCGGATCAAATACAAAATCCTCCTACTGACGTAGAAAACTCTCCATGGACCTGCACCTCAGGACCTAACAGATCTGCTCCACCCATACACTCAGTCCCGGTCCCTGCGGTCCTCTGACAAGGACCTGCTCGCTGTCCCTAATTCCCGGCTCGGGACATTTGGTGACAGAGCCTTCTGTGTCTTCCTCTTGCTATTGGCTCCGCCTCCTCTATTATAACCTTTAAAACCAGGTAAACACACACCTGTTCACTGAGATCTCTCCTGGCCTCACACCTTCACCTCTAAACCCCCCCACCCCTTGTTTAAGCGTCCTTGGGTTTGTGAAAGGCGCTATATAAGTCAAAGTTATTATCATTTTAAAGAAATTACAAAAAAAAAAAAGAGACGAAAGCGCTGAAAACGAGAAATTGTTTTAGTTTAATGTCATAAATTTCGGGGTGTTGGCTTTGAATTTGTGGCTTTTTTCCTGCTGTTTCTGCAGTTTTTCAACGTTTTGTTGCTTTTTTACAACAGTTTTGATCGCGTCTCCTCGTTCGGGGACGTCCGTCCTCGCGTCTCCTCGTACGGGGACGTCCGTCCTCGCGTCTCC
>CM049380.1:31771748-31779248 GCA_026937815.1 Etheostoma perlongum
AAGACCTACCCCGCCGTCAAGGTGAGGACGCGCTCACACTAGAGACGGTCCGATATCTGGCTTCCCGATAACGGTTCTGATACCTGAAGCTGCGTATCGGCGGATACCGAGTACTAGTACCCAGTATAAAACATCCAAAATTCAATGAAAGTGGAGAGCCTATCTTCTGTTGTACTTGTGAAGCGCAATGTATGCAATCATCCATGTCATTGTAGAGTAATTCAATATATATATATATATATATATATATGCTAAAGAAATTGGTCTTAATGCTTGCATTCAAAATATTTAGGAAAATCCTTTTAAGGACACCAATTTTCTTTGTGAATGAATATTGTCTCATAAACACACCAATACACACAGAGAGAGACACACACAAACACACACAACTTTTATAAATAAATAAAGAGATGTCAGAATGGGGGCGCCCCATACATCCAGGAAGTGATTAATGAGACTATTTGAGATGTGAAATGTGGTCAACTTGTTTCCTGTGAGCTCTTGTTGTCTGTAGTATGTCCTTCAAACTATAACACGCAACCTTGAGTTTTCTTTCTCTCTCTCTCTCTCTCTCTCCGTCTGTCTGTGTCTCTCTCTCTCTCTCTCTCTTTTTGTGTACGTGTGTCTCTCTCTCTCTCTGTCTGACTCTGTCTCTCTCTCTGTGTCTCTCTCTCTTTCTCTCTCTCTTTTTGTGTATGTGTCTTTCTCTCTCTGTCTCTCTGTGGGAGTCAGATGTACATGATTTTAGATTTCATGTTGTGGGTGTTTGGCGTTTGAAGGCCCCGGGAGATGGGAAATCCCCAGATTCCTGCAACCGTCTAACTCTCCGTCTCTGACTCTCTCTGACTCTGACTCTCTCTGACTCTTTGTCTCTGTCTCGGACTCTGACTCTCTCTGACTCTTTGTCTCTGTCTCGGACTCTGACTCTCTCTGACTCTTTGTCTCTGTCTCGGACTCTGACTCTCTCTGACTTACCGTCTCTGACTCTCTCTGACTCGCCGTCTATGACTCTTTGTCTCTGTCCGTCTATGACTCTCTATGACTCTCCGTCTCTGACTCTCCGTCTCTGACTCTCTCTGTCT
The DNA here is from genome assembly GCA_026937815.1 of Etheostoma perlongum. NCBI lineage: Eukaryota > Metazoa > Chordata > Actinopteri > Perciformes > Percidae > Etheostoma > Etheostoma perlongum. Next base: position 31,772,831 of record CM049380.1, read on the forward strand.
CTGACTCTCTGTTTCTCTCTCTCTGTCTCTGACTCTCTCTCTCTCTCCGTCTCTGACTCTCCGTCTCTGACTCTCTCTGTCTCTGACTCTCTGTCTCTCTCTCTGTCTCTGACTCTCTCTCTCTCTCTGTCTCTGACTCTCCGTCTCTGACTCTCTCTGACTCTGACTCTCTCTGACTCTTTGTCTCTGTCTCGGACTCTGACTCTCTCTGACTCTTTGTCTCTGTCTCGGACTCTGATTCTCTCTGACTTACCGTCTCTGACTCTCTCTGACTCGCCGTGACTCTTTTGTCTCTGTCTGACTCTTTGTCTCTGTCCGTCTCTGACTCTCTATGACTCTCCTCTCTCTGACTCTGATTCTCTCTCGTCTCTGACTCTGTCTCTGACTCTCTGTCTCTCTCTGTCTCTCTCTCTCTCTGACTCTCTCTCTGTCTCTCTCTCTGACTCTCTTTGTCTCTGACTCTCCTCTCTGACTCTCTCTGTCTCTGACTCTCTCTGACTCTCTGACTCTCTCGCTGTCTCTGACTCTTTGTCTCTGTCTCTGACTCTGTCCGTCTCTGACTCTCTCTGACTCTCCGTCTCCCTCTGACTCTCTGACTCTCTGTCTCTGACTCTCTCTGACTCTCGGTCTCTGACTCTTTGTCTCTGTCCGTCTCTGACTCTCTCTGACTCTCCGTCTCCCTCTGACTCTCTGACTCTCTGACTCTCTGTCTCTGACTCTCTGTCTCTGACTCTCCGTCTCTGACTCTTTGTCTCTGTCCGTCTCTGACTCTCTATGACTCTCCGTCTCTGACTTTCTCTGACTCTCTGTCTCTCTCTCTGTCTCTGACTCTCTCTCTCTCTGTCTCTGACTCTCCGTCTCTGACTCTCTCTGTCTCTGACTCTCTCTGACTCTCTGACTCGCTGTCTCTGACTCTTTGTCTCTGTCTCGGACTCTGTCCGTCTCTGACTCTCTCTCTGACTCTCCGTCTGACCCTCTGACTCTCTGACTCTGACTCTTTCTCTCTGTCTCTGTCTCTGACTCTCTGACTCTCTGACTCTCTCTGTCTCTCTGACTCTCTTGTCTCTGTCGTCCCTCTGACTCTCTCTGACTCTCCTCTCTCCTCTGACTCTCTCTGACTCTCTGTCTCTGACTCTCTGTCTCTCTCTCTGACTCTCTGTCTCTGACTCTCCGTCTCTGACTCTTTGTCTCTGTCCGTCTCTGACTCTCTATGACTCTCCGTCTCTGACTCTCTCTGTCTCTGACTCTCTGTCTCTCTCTCTGTCTCTGACTCTCTCTCTCTCTCCGTCTCTGACTCTCCATCTCTGACTCTCTCTGACTCTCTCTGACTCGCTGTCTCTGACTCTTTGTCTCTGTCTCGGACTCTGTCCATCTCTGACTCTCTCTGACTCTCCGTCTCTGACTCTCTCTGACTCTCTCTGACTCTCTCTGACTCTCTGACTCGCTGTCTCTGACTCTTTGTCTCTGTCTCGGACTCTGTCCGTCTCTGACTCTCTCTGACTCTCCGTCTCCCTCTGACTCTCTGTCTCTGACTCTCTCTGACTCTCCGTCTCTGACTCTTTGTCTCTGTCCGTCTCTGACTCTCTCTGACTCTCCGTCTCCCTCTGACTCTCTGACTCTCTGACTCTCTGTCTCTGACTCTCTGTCTCTGACTCTCCGTCTCTGACTCTTTGTCTCTGTCCGTCTCTGACTCTCTATGACTCTCCGTCTCTGACTTTCTCTGACTCTCTGTCTCTCTCTCTGTCTCTGACTCTCTCACTCTCCGTCTCTGACTCTCTCTGTCTCTGACTCTCTCTGACTCGCTGTCTCTGACTCTTTGTCTCTGTCTCGGACTCTGTCCGTCTCTGACTCTCTCTGACTCTCCGTCTCCCTCTGACTCTCTGACTCTCTCTGACTCTCTGTCTCTGACTCTCTCTGACTCTCCGTCTCTGACTCTTTGTCTCTGTCCGTCTCTGACTCTCTCTGACTCTCCGTCTCCCTCTGACTCTCTCTGACTCTCTGTCTCTGACTCTCTCTGACTCTCTGTCTCTGACTCTCCGTCTCTGACTCTTTGTCTCTGTCCGTCTCTGACTCTCTATGACTCTCCGTCTCTGACTCTCTCTGTCTCTGACTCTCTGTCTCTCTCTCTGTCTCTGACTCTCTCTCTCTCTCCGTCTCTGACTCTCCATCTCTGACTCTCTCTGACTCTCTCTGACTCGCTGTCTCTGACTCTTTGTCTCTGTCTCGGACTCTGTCCATCTCTGACTCTCTCTGACTCTCCGTCTCTGACTCTCTCTGACTCTCTCTGACTCTCTCTGACTCTCTCTGACTCTCTCTGACTCTCTGACTCTCTCTGACTCTCTGTCTCTGACTCTCTCTGACTCTCTCTCTCTGACTCTCTCTGACTCTCTGTCTCTGACTCTCTCTGACTCTCTCTGACTCTCTCTGACTCTCTGTCTCTGACTCTCTCTGACTCTCCGTCTCTGACTCTCTCTGACTCTCTCTGACTCTCTGTCTCTGACTCTCTCTGACTCTCTGTCTCTCTCTGACTCTCCGTCTCTGACTCTCTCTGACTCTCTCTGACTCTTTTTTTATTATTAATAACGAGGGGGGGTATGGTTTGACCCAAAACAGTTTGTCACTGGTTTTTCATTCTGGATTCAACTTTTTGTGGGATTTTTTGGGAAAAATTGTCCTTTAAACGGGAACTCTCTCCCTCTCAACATTAGAGCAGCTTCCTCTCTTCAGAGTTTTAAATCACTTTTAAAAACTCTTTGCTTTTAACACAAGCTGAGCTGGGACATTTTGACATTTTATTGTTATTGTTTTGAGCAAAGTTTTTTATTTATTTATCTGTTACCTGTTTGATTGTTTTTGGCATATTCTGTTTTTAGAAGGGTTTGTCCGGTTATTTATTGTGCTTGTATCTTATGATGTTATCTATATTTGGACACCACTTCGGGGCAGTAGTGACTGTTTATAGAATGAATGTGCTATAGAAATAAACTTTGACCTTGACCTTTAAAAACACCCCAAATAAAACCCTCAAAGTAGGCAAAAATATCTGTGAGAATGGAACAAAAACTTCGGAAACATCCCATTAATAATTTATTTTATTATTATATGCTGGGGGGGGGGGTGTTGTAGCCCTTTTTAAAATTCCACCTTGATTGAAGCAGAGCTGCCGTATTAAGTGGAGAGTTCAGGTGGAGGTGAAATGATCCGAGGAACCACCCCCCAACTCATTGGATAATGAGGTGTGTGTGTGTGTGTGTGTGTGTGTGTGTGTGTGTGTGTGTGTGTGTGTGTGTGTGTGTGTGTGTGTGTGTGTGTGTGTGTGTGTGTGTGTGTGTGTGTGTGTGTGTGTGTGTGTGTGTGTGTGTGTGTGTGTGTGTGTGTGTGTGTGTGTGTGTGTGTGTGTGTGTGTGTGTGTGTGTGTGTGTGTGTGTGTGTGTGTGTGTGTGTGTGTCGTGGTTGGATGAAGAAGTTTCTTACTCACCAAATGACTCTCTACAACTGATCTCTTTCATTCCTCTGATCTTAACTATTAGTCAAAATCATTCATAATTTCAGCTTTTTTAACTCTAATATCAGGTATAATTCTATATAAATGAGGGTTAATGACCATGAACTCCAGAAAGTATAAAACTAGTAAGGTGGTGGTAGTGGAAACTAACAAAAAGTCTGAAAAAGGGATAAAAATGTCACATTTTTGTCTGTTTTTAACCCGGGAGGACAACACAAGTGTTAAATAATAATATCTGATGTGTGTATTGGATAGATGTGGATAGATGTGGATAGATGTGGATAGATGTGGATAGATGTGGATAGATGTGGATAGATGTGGATAGATGTGGATAGATGTGGATAGATTTGGGGAATTTGGCTGAGTGGTGGTTAGTCTTACGGTGGACGGGGGGGCAGAGACGAGTTTTGGGTTAAAGAATCTGCTGCTTGTCTCGACCTGCCCTGGTTTATACAACACACACACAGACGCACACACACGCGCAGACGCAGACACACACACAGACGCACACACATACACGCATACACGCAAACAGACACACACACAGACACACAAGTACACAGACAAGCACGCACAGACGCAGACACACACAGACACACACATACACACACGCAAAGACACACATACACACACGCAAAGACACACACATACACACACACACATGTTCGACATTTTTAGTCATTTTTGATAATTTTATTGACTTTTTTAAGTTCTTTCACCAAAGGTTTTTTCTCCAAATGCTATAAAATTGACAAAAAGAACCCACATCTAGTGAAAGTCGTGACCTGATCATTAATAAGCGTTGTTGGGAACCTTCCTCGTTACTTTTTTGGACGATTAGTTTGAAGAAACCCAAATTTCTGATATAGAACCAACAGGAGGTACAACTCCAGCTGAGTGACGGGGCTACATGTGTTAAAGGCCGGAAACCACGAAACGCTCGCTATGGCTTCTAGGAACTGTGTGTGTGTGTGTGTGTGTGTGTGTGTGTGTGTGTGTGTGTGTGTGTGTGTGTGTGTGTGTGTGTGTGTGTGTGTGTGTGTGTGTGTGTGTGTGTGTGTGTGTGTGTGTGTGTGTGTGTGTGTGTGTGTGTGTGTGTGTGTGTGTGTGTGTGTGTGGGCCCTAAGAGCGGGGAAGAGGAAGTGGTGCTCATGTTTATTTACTGCGGCAGTTGCAACGTTCCTGCAGACGAATACCTGTACTGACATGATTTATTCACACACACAGACACACACAGAAGCATACACACACACACAGAAGCATACACACAGACACACACAGAAGCATACACACACACACAGAAGCATACACACACACACAGACACATACAGAAGCATACACACAAACACACACAGAAGCATACAGACACACACAGAAGCATACACACACACACACACACACAAACACAGAAGCGCACAAACACAGAAGCATACATACACAGAAGCATACACACACACACACGCAAGCATGCACACACACAGAAGCATACACACACACACACGCAAGCATGCACACACACAGAAGTATACACACACACACACACACACACAAGCATGCACACACATATCCACCCAGAAGCAGTCACAGAAGCATATATACACACACAGAGACACACACACACACACACACAGAAGCACACACACACTTGCACACAGAAGCAAACACATGCACACACACTGAACCATGTAGGCACACAACCCTCCCACACACACTTTTTCCTCCTTCCTTGTTCATTTTGTGTATCGACACTTTAGTTGACCTTTATCGATGTTTTTAACTTTTTCTTATGTTTTTGTCCCTTTTTTCAACACTTTTGATGCTTTTTTTTCAATGTTTGTCTCTTTTTTGACGTTTTCAACACTACGTAACACTAACTTATTAACTTTAGTTTTACAGTTATTTTTGGAATTTGTGGTCAATAAACCTCATTTATAGGAAATTATACCTAATGTTTGAGTTAGAAAAGCAGAAATTAGGAATTATTGATACTAAAATTAAAGGAATGGATGTTGATGATAATCACAGACTGGAATATATCAACTTTTACTCAATACTATTTCAAAAACACTTCCATTTGTTTTACAATGCTATAAGCGTCCTCTGGTGGACAGACTATGCAACGCAACCTATGATTTGGAAAGGGTAGCGTAGCGTAAAAAGAGCCCCGGGCTGCTGTGGATAAACCGGTCTGTGTTCCAGATCCTGAACTACCAGGGTCCGGCACGGGTGGTGGTCCAGCTGGTGACGGCGCTGACCCCCGTCCCCCACCTCCACGCGCACAGTCTGGTGGGAAAGCAGTGCGACAAAGGCGTCTGCATCACGGACCTGCAGCCCAAAGACTCCAACATCAGGTCTGCTGGACCTGTGTCTGTGTGTGTGTGTCTTTCTGTCTGTCTGTCTATCTGTGTGTGTGTGTGTGTGTCTCTGTTTCTGTCTGTGTCTCTGTGTGTGGTGTGTGTGTGTGTGTGTGTGTGTCTCTTTCTATCGGTATCTGTGTGTGTGTGTCTCTGTGTTTGGGGGGTGTGTGTTTGTTTCTGTATCTCTGTGTGTGTATCAGTGTGTGTGTGTTTATGTGTGTGTGTCTGTTTCTGTGTCTCTGTGTGTGGTGTGTATCAGTGTGTGTGTCTGTTTTGTCTCTGTGTGTGTGTGTGTGTGTGTGTGTGTGTGTGTGTGTGTGTCTTTCTATCGGTCTCTGTGCGTGTCTCTCTGTGTCAGTCTGTGTGTGTGTCTGTGTGTGAGACATTTACAGTGTGTGGTAACTATTAGGGTGTGTGTGTCTGTTTTGTCTCTGTGTGTGTGTGTGTGTGTGTGTGTGTGTGTGTGTGTGTGTGTGTGAGACATTTACACTGTGTGGTAACTAGGGTGTGTGTCTGTAGTTTTCCTAACCTGGGCATCCTCCACGTCACCAAGAAG
>CM049380.1:31789248-31876748 GCA_026937815.1 Etheostoma perlongum
GAAGACGTTGCCCAACTTCCAGGACTTCAGCGGTCACGGAGGAGGTGGAGGTGTGTACCGAGGAGGAGGAGGGGGGGGCGGCCCGGCTGCAGGAGGAGGACCCGGCTCCGCAGGAGGAGGAGGTAACATCTGCAAAATAACAACACCGGCAAAGTCTTGGACATTTCAGGAGGAAAGCACACAAGGAGATGCAGAGTGACCTAATGTTATTAAATAATACTGAAAACGAGACCTTAGTGGTCCCTAATACTGTATCTGAAGTCTCTTTATATAGACCTTAGTGGTCCCTAATACTGTATCTGAAGTCTCTTTTAAATAGACCTTAGTGGTCCCCTAATACTGTATCTGAAGTCTCTTTTATATAGACCTTAGTGGTCCCCTAATACTGTATCTGAAGTCTCTTTATATAGACCTTAGTGGTCCCTAATACTGTATCTGAAGTCTCTTTATATAGACCTTAGTGGTCCCTAATACTGTATCTGAAGTCTCTTTATATAGACCTTAGTGGTCCCCTAATACTGTATCTGAAGTCTCTTTATATAGACCTTAGTGGTCCCTAATACTGTATCTGAAGTCTCTTTTATATAGACCTTAGTGGTCCCCTAATACTGTATCTGAAGACTCTTTTATATATGGTCCCTACTGTATCTGGTCCTTTTATATAGACCTGTATCTGAAGTCTCTTTTATATAGACCTTAGTGGTCCCCTAATACTGTATCTGAAGTCTCTTTATATAGACCTTAGTGGTCCCCTAATACTGTATCTGAAGTCTCTTTATATAGACCTTAGTGGTCCCTAATACTGTATCTGAAGTCTCTTTTATATAGACCTTAGTGGTCCCTTACTGTATCTGAAGTCCCTTAGTGGTCCCCTAATACTGTATCTGAAGTCTCTTTTATATAGACCTTAGTGGTCCCTAATACTGTATCTGAAGTCTCTTTTATATAGACCTTAGTGGTCCCTAATACTGTATCTGAAGTCTCTTTTATAGATAGTGGTCCCCTTACTGTATCTGGTAGACCTTAGTGGTCCCTAATACTGTATCTGAAGTCTCTTTTATATAGACCTTAGTGGTCCCCTAATACTGTATCTGAAGACTCTTTATATAGACCTTAGTGGTCCCTAATACTGTATCTGAAGTCTCTTTTATATAGACCTTAGTGGTCCCTAATACTGTATCTGAAGTCTCTTTATATAGACCTTAGTGGTCCCTAATACTGTATCTGAAGTCTCTTTTATATAGACCTTAGTGGTCCCTAATACTGTATCTGAAGTCTCTTTTATATAGACCTTAGTGGTCCCTAATACTGTATCTGAAGTCTCTTTTATATAGACCTATATATTATAAATGTCATAATATTTCTGTGATGGGGAACAGTTTCCAACACAGCTCCTGTGTCACTCTCTGATGTTGTGGGTGTGTTTGATTTATCCACCAGGTTACTTCCAGGGCTTCACTACCTACAACTATGGAGGAGGAGGAGGAGGAGGAGGTTTCTCTACAGGATACTCAGCTGGTCTGGGAGGAGGAGGCATCAAACACAGTGAGAAATAACACAAGTACTGTATGTTTCAGCCCTCTTAGGGGACGGGTGTTTGTCCTTTTAATGGAACCGGCTCGAAATTTCAACATTAGAAATATCAAAAAAACTTCGGAAAAAACATCAAAATATGCACCCGCAACCTTGAAGATGACAAAAATGTCGGATAAAGCAATAATACTGTTTTTTTCCATGGTTGATGGAACAAGGGTTAAAGCCGTTGGATGCAAACACACTTTGACCGGCTTTATTCACATGAGTTTTTTTACCGAACTTAATTATAATAATAATAATAAATTAATTAATAAAAGACAAGTGGATGGAAACTGAGCTAATGACTTGCGGGTGAAGGAAAATAACACTCAAACCGAAATGTTGATGTGTTGAAGCGTCTGAGGGCGACGCGTCTGACGACAGCGACGACGACTCCGTGCCGGGGGTCGTCCTGGGAGCCCCTGCCCAGCCGGGAGGCCTCGAGGCTGGGGAGACGCCCGAGGACGGAGGGGTCTGTGTGGAGGAGCCAGAAGCACACGGAGGTACACGCCAACTCTGGATGTTTTACTCTTTATTCTGAATTTAGACTTTAATCCGCTCAAGGAGAACAGGAACCTGCTGAAAACCAGTTTTAAACCGAGTCAGGCCCGTTTTTATTGTAATGTAATGTTACTTTTAACTTTACTGTATAAGAAATATGAATGAATGAATGAATGAATGAATGAATGAAACTTTACATCTCTTGTTGGCTTCTAGTTAATACATTTATAAATACTACAGATGTGATGCATAGTCCAATTAAAATAGAAGGAAACTAAGACGCTGATGAGAAAATTAAAGAGAAAGTTAAAAAAGAAACTAAACGGCCAATGAGATGAATGAATATGAAAGGTGAATGTTGATTAAGAAGATTTTAAATGAGATAGCTCACCATGTACAGAGGCTCAGTCCTCGACACGGTGGTCGCAAGTTCGGTTCCGACGTGCAACCCTTTGCTGCGTGCTGTCCCCCCCCCCAATGTCTTTACCCTCATGTTGTCCCCATGTTGTCCCCATGTTGCCCTCATGTTGCCCTCATGTTGTCCTCATCTTGCCCTCATGTTGTCCCCATGTTGTCCTCATGTTGCCCTCATGTTGTCCCCATGTTGTCCCCATGTTGTCCCCATGTTGCCCTCATGTTGCCCTCATGTTGTCCCCATGTTGCCCTCATGTTGCTCTCATGTTGTCCTCATGTTGCCCTCATGTTGCCCTCATGTTGTCCCCATGTTGTCCCCATGTTGCCCTCATGTTGTCCCCATGTTGTCCCCATGTTGTCCTCATGTTGCCCTCATGTTGTCCCCATGTTGCTCTCATGTTGTCCTCATCTTGCCCTCATGTTGTCCTCATGTTGTCCCCATGTTGCCCTCATGTTGCCCTCATGTTGTCCTCATCTTGCCCTCATGTTGTCCTCATGTTGTCCTCATGTTGTCCCCATGTTGCCCTCATGTTGTCCTCATGTTGTCCTCATCTTGCCCTCATGTTGTCCTCATGTTGTCCTCATCTTGCCCTCATGTTGTCCTCATGTTGTCCCCATGTCGCCCTCATGTTGTCACCATGTCGCCCTCATGTTGCATGTTGTCCTCATGTTGTCCTCATGTTGTCCTCATGTTGTCCCCATGTTGCCCTCATGTTGTCCTCATCTTGCCCTCATGTTGTCCTCATGTTGCCCTCATGTTGCCCTCATGTTGCCCCCATGTTGTCCCCATGTTGTCCTCATGTTGCCCTCATGTTGTCCCCATGTTGTCCTCATCTTGCCCTCATGTTGTCCTCATGTTGTCCCCATGTTGCCCTCATGTTGCTCTCATGTTGTCCTCATGTTGTCCCCATGTCGCCCTCATGTTGTCCTCATGTTGTCTTCCTCATGTTGCCCTCATGTTGTCCCCATGTTGCCCTCATGTTGTCCTCATGTTGTCCTCATGTTGTCTTCATCATGTTGTCTACCTCATGTTGTCCTCATGTTGTCCTCATGTCGCCCTCATGTCGCCCTCATGTTGTCCTCATGTTGTCTTCATCATGTTATCTTCATCATGTTGTCTACCTCATGTTGTCTTCCTCATGGTGTCTTCCTGTTGCCCTCATGTTGCCCTCGTGTTGCCCTCGTGTTGTCCTCATGTTGTCTTCATCATGTTGTCTTCATCATGTTGTCTACCTCATGTTGTCTTCCTCATGGTGTCTTCCTGTTGCCCTCATGTTGCCCTCGTGTTGTCCTCATGTTGTCTTCATCATGTTGTCTTCATCATGTTGTCTACCTCATGTTGTCTTCCTCATGGTGTCTTCCTGTTGCCCTCATGTTGCCCTCGTGTTGCCCTCGTGTTGTCCTCATGTTGTCTTCATCATGTTGTCTTCATCATGTTGTCCTCATGTTGTCTTCCTCATGGTGTCTTCCTGTTGCCCTCATGTTGCCCTCGTGTTGTCCTCATGTTGTCTTGCTCGTGTTGTCTTCCTCATGTGAGGGTTGACAAGATGACTCGGGGTTGACCTGTTTAACATGAGGGTTAAAGGTCACTGCCATGTAACTAATGGTTTCCTGTGTGTTGTCATGACGCAGGTGAGCGGCTGGTTCAGGCCACCAGCAGACAGCTGGAGGCTCTGTTTCAGTACTCGGTCACCGGAGACCCGGCGTACCTGCTGGCTGCACAGCGCCCCCTGATGGCCGCGCAGGACGAGGACGGGGACACGTCAGTAAACACACACACACATACACACACGACTGTAAAAAGCTTTCACAATGACTCTTAAACTCTGGAAGGGTTTGGAGAAGTTATTGTTTTTAGGGTTGTCCTCGACTAAAGAAGTCTTCGTTGAATAACACGTCCATGATTTTGTCGATTTGATTCGCTGAATTAATCGACCGAGTTGGTGGTTAAGACTAGAAAAGCTCAATATAAATGGAGGTAATTAAAATCTGTAAAACTGAGTTTCTACACAATTAATCCTGCAAGAGCACCACTTTAAATCTGGTTTTCACCAGAAATGTGCTCATAAGTGTCTTAGAAATGAGTAATTAAGCATGAATAAGCATAAAAAATGACTTATCCACTAAAGTTCAACAGTTTGGACTGACATCAGCTGTTAGGTTTAATTACTAACGTTAGCAGTAATTAGCCTGTTCCTATGTTTTACTCAATACTATTTCAAAAACACACAATTTGTTTTCCAAATGCTATAAAATTGAATAAGACGCCCCAAAATTAATTAAAGTAAATGTGCTGTATTTATATATATTTTCTAGTCTAGTGCTCATCAGATACACACACACACACACATCTACACACCTGCTCATCAGATACACACACACACACATCTACACACCTGCTCATCAGATACACACACACACACATCTACACACCTGCTCATCAGATACACACACACACACATCTACACACCTGCTCATCAGATACACACTCACACACATCTACACACCTGCTCATCAGATACACACTCACACACATCTACACACCTGCTCATCAGATACACACTCATACACATCTACTCATCAGATACACACTCACACACATCTACACATCTACTCATCAGATACACACTCACACACATCTACACACCTGCTCATCAGATACACACTCACACACACATCTACACACCTGCTCATCAGATACACACTCACACACATCTACACACTCACACACATCTACACACCTGTCATCAGATACACACTCACACACATCTACACACCTGCTCATCAGATACACACTCACACACATCTGCACACCTGCTCATCAGATACACACTCACACACATCTACACCTGCTCATCAGATACACACTCACACACATCTACACACCTGCTCATCAGATACAGATACACACTCACACACACACTCACACACATCTACACACCTGCTCATCAGATACACACTCACACACATCTGCACACCTGCTCATCAGATACACACTCACACACATCTACACACTCGCACACATCTACACACCTGCTCATCAGATACACACACAAACACATCTACACACCTGCTCATCAGATACACTCACACACATCTACACACTCACACACATCTACACACCTGCTCATCAGATACACACTCACACACATCTACACACCTGCTCATCAGATACACACTCAAACACATCTACACACCTGCTCATCAGACACACTCACACACATCTACACACCTGCTCATCAGACACACTCACACACACATCTAAACACCTGCTCATCAATTAGACCCGAGGACAACATGAGGGTTAAAAATAAAATATAAAGTCCGTAGATCTCTGCTTTCTAATGTCCTAGCCTCTCTTTCCTCCTGTCAGTGGGCTCCATCTGGCGGTCCTCCACAGCCAGCAGGAGGCGCTGAAGAGTCTGACTCAGGTGGTGTCTGCCCTGCCTGGGGAGGAGGTGCTCAACATGAGGAACCACCTCTACCAGGTACTCCACCACCTTCTGTTCGGCTGCACGTCTGGGCGGGAAATCCAAATATATTTATTACAACAAAAGGTTACACAGGGAACATGAGCCCTGAAGGCGTAAGGTACCCCGATCCCACCCAGCCGAAGATTAAAACAACAACAAAACATAAAATAAAAAATAAATAAGACTAAGTAAAAACGCCAGCAGAGAGGGAAAATGAAATAGAGACGGTCAACATGGAAATCCACATTTTACAGGACGCTTCCTACTTAAATGTGTGTGTCTGCTTGGGTGTGTGTGTGTGTGTGTGTGTGTGTGTGTGTGTGTCAGCTCTAGCTACTGAAAAGAAATAAGAGGAGAAATCGGACCAATCACAACAGCTAGTCAGTCTGACGTCATGCTGCCTGAGCTCATTAATATTCATGAGCTGGGTAAAGGATGCTGATAGCCAGGCTCTCATTGGCTAGCTGTTAGCCAATCGGAGTCCAGCAGCTTAGCTGGTTGAATATTGAATGCTAACAAGTTAGCCATTAAGGTAGGAGCGTACGTGTGTTCCCAGTGTAACCTTTTCCTCCGTTTCCCAGACTCCTTTGCACCTTGCTGTGATCACCCACCAGAGGGAGGCGTTGGAGGCGCTGCTATTGGCCGGCGCCGACCCGTCTCTGACGGATCGTCATGGCAACACGGCGCTCCATTTGGCGTCCCAGCTGGAAGGAGGAGGAGGGATGGTCCGCGTCCTGCTGCAGCACAAAGGGACGAGAGAGCTGCTGGAGCACGCCAACACAGCAGGTACACACACACACACAGGTACACACACACACACACAGGTACACACACACACACACACACACACACACACACAGGCACACACACACACAGGTACACACACACACACACACAGGTACACACACACACACACACACACAGGTACACACACACACACACAGGTACACACACACACACACAGGTACACACACACACACAGGTACACACACACTCACACAGGTACACACACACACACACAGGTACACACACACACAGCAGGTACACACACACACACACACAGGTACACACACACACACACACACACAGGTACACACACACACACACAGGTACACACACACGCACACAGGTACGCACACACACAGGTACACACACACACACACAGGTACACACACACACAGCAGGTCCCCACACGCACACAGCAGGTACACACACACACACACAGGTACACACACACACACACACAGGTACACACACACACACACACGCTCACAGGAACACGCACAGGTACACACACACACTCACACACACACGCTCACAGGAACACTCACACACAGGTACACACACACGCACACAGGTACGCACACAGGTACACACACACACACAGGTACACACACACGTACACACATACAGGTACACACACGCGCACACACACACATACATACAAACACACACAGGAACACACACACAAACACTCACACAGAAAAGTACACACACACACAGCTCTACTGATGGCTGCAGGTAGGACACACACACACACACACACACACACGACATGGTTAGCTTAGCATAAAGACTGGAAACAGCTGTCCTGGAACGCACAGGAACACACACACGCAAACAAGCACGCACGCACACAGGAACACACACACACTCAATCACACTTACACACTCACACTCACTGACTAACTCTCACACACACAAAGAGGAAACTGAATGTTTACCTTGTCTGACTGATCCGTCCTTCTGTTGCCGTGGTTTCAGGTCTGTGTGCGATCCACCTGGCGGTCCTGTCCAATCAGCTGTCTTCTCTCAGGGAGCTGCTGGAGGGCGGGGCTAACGCGGAGGCTCAGGAGCGCAGCTGTGGGCGGACCGCCCTCCACCTCGCCACCGAGGCCAACAACGTGTCGCTGGCCGGCTGCCTGCTGCTGGAGGTACACCCCGAGCTCTGGGCCGAAGGATGAGCAACACTAAATCATTTGAATTTGAATAGTATAGCTTGAGTCTTCTGTAACGTCTCCGAGATGCTAACGATGCTAACAGACTTCTGTAGCATCTGAAGTAGCCTCCGAGATGCTAACGAGAGACTTCTGTAACGTCTAAGACCAATCAGTGTGTGTGTGTGTGTGTGTGTGTGTGTGTGTGTGTTGTTGTTGTTTTCTGTTGCCAGGGAAACACCAAGGTGGACAGCTCCACCTTTAACGGCTCCACCCCCCTCCACATTGCTGCAGGGCGGGGCTCCGTCAAACTGACCGCTCTACTGATGGCTGCAGGTAGGACACACACACACACGACATGGTTAGCTTAGCATAAAGACTGGAAACAAGGGGAAACAGCTAGCCTGGCTTTTTCTAATGGCACATTTACACCGCCGTGTTTATATACATATTTGCATAAAAAGTCAATGCAACAACTCGAATAGTGTGTGTGTCTGTCTGTCTCTCTGTGTGTGTGTGTGTGTGTGTGTGTGTGTGTGTGTGTGTGTGTGTGTGTGTGTGTCTGTCTGTCGGTTGGTTTGTGTCTGTGTCTGTGTGTCTGTGTGTGTGTGTGTGTGTGTGTGTGTGTGTGTGTTTTCAGGTGCAGACCCTCAGAAGGAGAACTTTGAGCCGCTCTTCTTCAGGGAGGATGACAGCTGTGAGGAAGAGAGGGATGATGAAGATGAAGGCTACATCCCAGGAACCACTCCTCTCAACATGGCCGCCAACGCTCAGGTACCCCGGCTCCTAGGGACAAGATACTCTGTCACTGCCCGATGGGAGGAGAGGGCAGATCTGAGTCGCGCATGCGTCACTTTGCGACAAGTAGCCTCCGAGATGCTAACAAGAGACTTCTGTATTAGGGTGACCAGACGTCCCCGGAAATGTCCCCGGTTTTCACTGTGACCGACAGACCCGATACTGGAATGAAAGAAAGAAAACTCTGACCAAACGGAGCCGATCGAGCAGCGCTGCTCAGAGCTCAGAGATGTTTTAGAAAGCCGTATTTTACCATGCTAAAATCACTGATTATTTACATGGAGTCTGGTGGAGATATGCTGCTCTATACACGCTAAAATCACTGATTATTTACATGGAGTCTAGTGGAGATATGCTGCTCTATACACGCTAAAATCACTGATTATTTACATGGAGTCTAGTGGAGATATGCTGCTCTATACACGCTAAAATCACTGATTATTTACATGGAGTCTAGTGGAGATATGCTGCTCTATACACGCTAAAATCACTGATTATTTACATGGAGTCTGGTGGAGATATGCTGCTCTATACACGCTAAAAGTAGTGATTATTTACATGGAGTCTGGTGGAGATATGCTGCTCTATACACGCTAAAAGTAGTGATTATTTACATGGAGTCTGGTGGAGATATGCTGCTCTATACATGCTAAAATCACTGATTATTTACATGGAGTCTGGTGGAGATATGCTGCTCTATACACGCTAAAATCACTGATTATTTACATGGAGTCTGGTGGAGATATGCTGCTCTATACACGCTAAAATCACTGATTATTTACATGGAGTCTGGCGGACTTTTATGTTTTAAAAATGATCTTAATCTTTAACAGAAAGGTCGACCTCCTTAGAAATCCTTTCCATAATGTTATCAGACACTTAGAATATTAATCTGAGTCTGTCAGCAGCAAAACGAGCACTTTATGAACGTAAATACAAGCTGGACAATTCTCCCATTAACTTCCATTGTAGCTTGTTTCTCTGCTGCCGACTGCAGCGATCTCGTTTCATACTGCATCAATGTCAAAGGAACATCTTTCCTCAATAGTTTATATTGGATCTGATACTCAATGAGCTGCTGCAGAAACAAGCCTGAAGCAATAAAGCTGTCAGATAAATGTAGTTCAACAAACATGACATTATGAAATATTAAGACTTTTTATCTTGAAATATTAGGACTTTCTATCTTGAAATATTAGTACTATTAATCTTGAAATATTAGGACTTTTAATCTTGAAATATTAGGACTTTTAATCTTGAAATATTAGGACTTTTTATCTTGAAATATTAGGACTTTCTATCTTGAAATATTAGGACTTTTAATCTTGAAATATTAGGACTTTCTATCTTGAAATATTAGGACTTTTAATCTTGAAATATTAGGACTTTTAATCTTGAAATATTAGGACTTTTAATCTTGAAATATTAGGACTTTTTATCTTGAAATATTAGGACTATTAATCTTGAAATATTAGGACTTTTATTCTTGAAATATTAGGACTTTCTATCTTGAAATATTAGGACATTTTATCTTGAAATATTAAATATACGTCTGGAGTAGCCTCCGAGATGCTAACCTACTTAACCAAGTTGGTTCACTGCTAGCTTAGCTACAAGTTAGTATCAACCACAACAAATGCTGTCAGCTGAATGGTGTTTTGAGCTAACGTTAGCATAGCATCAACCATAGCTAGCTACAACGTTTCTGAAATGATTTCCATCTTCTGTTATTGTTCATAATGAGAAAACTTTATTAACAGTATGACACTTATGTCGTAAACAGTTCACATCTGAGCATGCGCGACTCAGATCTGCACTCGGCCTGCTGGACTCACTGACAGAGAGAGTTCATTGGTTGATTACACATACCTTTCAAAATAAAAGCCTGATCTAAAACTAGGGTTGAGAGAGTAACTTAACTTGTGTTTTTTTAGGTGTTGGAGCTTCTGAATGGTAAAGAGTACAAACCAAAGTCTCCTCATAAAGCCTTCACGCCTCCCCAAGGTGAGTTTAGAAATAAATACATAAATAAATAAAATAGTTTACTTTTTTTATTTTTATTTTTGTAATTATTATTTAATAATATAGTTTCAGTTTAGTTTTTCTTGAAGGTTTTAGTTTTCATTTAGTTTTATAAAAAATACATTTTACTGCTATTTTCGTGTTAGTTTACCATAATAATTGAATTTAGATTATATTTAAGTGTGTCTATCTCTATCTGTGTGTGTGTGTGTGTGTGTGTGTGTGTGTGTGTGTGTGTGTGTGTAGGCGACCTGGCGAGCTTGGACGTGGAGGTGAAGCATCAGGTGTGTGGCGCCCTGGAGAGTGAAGGATGCTGGGAGAATCTGGCGCACAGTCTGGGTCTCGGAATCCTCAACACGGCCTTCAGGCTGAGCCCCTCCCCCGCCAAAACACTGCTGGACAGCTACGAGGTAACACACACACACACACAGACACAGACACATGCACACACAGACACACACACACACAGACACAGACACACATGCACACACAGACACACAAACACACATACACACACACAGACACACACACATGCACACACACAGACACATGCACACACAGACACACAAACACACATACACACACACAGACACACACACATGCACACACAGACACACACAGATACATGCACACACAGACACACACACATGCACACACAGACACATGCAC
Source organism: Etheostoma perlongum (assembly GCA_026937815.1). Classification (NCBI taxonomy): domain Eukaryota; kingdom Metazoa; phylum Chordata; class Actinopteri; order Perciformes; family Percidae; genus Etheostoma; species Etheostoma perlongum. Next base: position 31,800,638 of record CM049380.1, read on the forward strand.
ACACAGACACACAAACACACATACACACATACACTCACACACACACACTCACACACAGACACATGCGCACACACACACACACACACACATACACATGCACACATAGACACACAAACACACATACACACACACAGACACACACACATGCACACACAGACACACACAGACACATGCACACACAGACACACAAACACACATACACACACACACATACACATACACTCACACACACACACTCACACACACACACAGACACACACACATGCACACACACACAGACACACACACATGCACACACATGCACACACAGACACACACAAACACACACACACACACATACACTCACACACACACACAGACACACACATGCACACACAGACACACACAGACACAAACACACATACACACATGCACACACATACACTCACACAGACACACACACGCACAGACAGACACACAAACACACTGACATACACACACACTGACACACACCCACACACATAAATACAGACACACACACACACATGCACACACACACACACACACACACACACATACACTCACACACACACACACAGACACACACACATGCACACACAGACACACACAGACACATGCACACACAGACACACAAACACACATACACACATACACATACACTCACACACACACACTCACACACACACACAAACACACACACACACACACACACATACACTCACACACACACACAGACACACACATGCACACACAGACACACACAGACACAAACACACATACACACATGCACACACATACACTCACACAGAGACACACACACGCACAGACAGACACACAAACACACTGACATACACACACACTGACACACACCCACACACATAAATACAGACACACACACACACACATGCACACACACACACACACACACATATACACTCACACACACAGACACACACACATGCACACACAGACACACAAACACACATACACACATGCACACACATAGACTCACACAGACACACACACGCACAGACAGACACACAAACACACTGACATACACACACACAGACACACATACATACACAGACACATATACACACACACAGACAGACATATGCACACAAACATACACACATACAGACACACATACATATATGTGGAATTAGTACTTTTACTAAAGTAATTCAGATCGCTCTCGCTCTCGCTCTCGCTCTCTCTCTCTCTCTCTCTCTCTCTCTCTCTATATATATATATATATATATATATATATATATATATATATATATATATATATATATATATATATATATATATATATATATATATATATATATATATATATATATATATCTCAGTATTCAGATCATATATATATAAGGATCTGAATACTTCTTTGACTGCTGCACATGTATTTATTGAGTATTTTGCGTCTGATCCTGTCTGAACTGGTTTGTGGTCTGCAGGTTTCAGGCGGGACGGTCCGGGACCTGTTGGCGGGTCTGAAGGCGGTCGGTGAGTGCGGCGCGCTGAGCGTCCTGGAGGAGGCGCTGCGTCACCACGGCGACGAGGAAACACAGACGGCCGAGGAGACGAGCGGTGAGCAGACACACGATGATATATAAAAAAAACACTAAAAATATATATGTTGTCCTCATGTTGTCCTCATGTTGTCCTCCTGTTGTCTTCGTGTTGTCCTCATGTTGTCCTCATGTTGTCCTCATGTTGTCTCCTCATGTTGTCCTCATGTTGTCTTCATGTTGTCCTCATGTTGTCCATCATGTTGTCCTCATGTTCTCCTCATGTTGTCCTCACATTGTCCTCATGTTGTCCCATGTTGTCCATCATGTTGTCTTCATGTTGTCCTCATGTTGCCCTCATCATGTTGTCTTCCTGTTGTCCCCATGTTGTCCATCATGTTCTCCTCATGTTGTCCTCACATTGTCCTCATGTTGTCCATCATGTTCTCCTCATGTTGTCCTCACATTGTCCTCATGTTGTCCATCATGTTCTCCTCATGTTGTCCTCATGTTGCCCTCATGTTGTCCTCATGTTGCCCTCATGTTGTCTTCCTGTTGTCCCCATGTTCTCCTCATGTTGTCCTCACATTGTCCTCATGTTGTCTTCACATTGTCCTCATGTTGTCCATCATGTTCTCCTCATGTTGTCCTCACATTGTCCTCATGTTGTCCATCATGTTGTCTTCATGTTGTCCTCATGTTGTCCCTCATGTTGTCTTCCTGTTGTCCCATGTTGTCCATCATGTTCTCCTCATGTTGTCCTCACATTGTCCTCATGTTGTCCGTCATGTTCTCCTCATGTTGTCCTCACATTGTCCTCACATTGTCCTCATGTTGTCCATCATGTTGTCTTCATGTTGTCCTCATGTTGCCCTCATGTTGTCTTCCTGTTGTCCCCATGTTGTCCATCATGTTCTCCTCATGTTGTCCTCACATTGTCCTCATGTTGTCTTCACATTGTCCTCATGTTGTCCATCATGTTCTCCTCATGTTGTCCTCACATTGTCCTCACATTGTCCTCATGTTGTCCATCATGTTGTCTTCATGTTGTCCTCATGTTGCCCTCATGTTGTCTTCCTGTTGTCCCCATGTTGTCCATCATGTTCTCCTCATGTTGTCCTCACATTGTCCTCATGTTGTCCATCATGTTCTCCTCATGTTGTCCTCACATTGTCCTCATGTTGTCCATCATGTTCTCCTCATGTTGTCCTCATGTTGCCCTCATGTTGTCCTCATGTTGCCCTCATGTTGTCTTCCTGTTGTCCCCATGTTCTCCTCATGTTGTCCTCACATTGTCCTCATGTTGTCTTCACATTGTCCTCATGTTGTCCATCATGTTCTCCTCATGTTGTCCTCACATTGTCCTCATGTTGTCCATCATGTTGTCTTCATGTTGTCCTCATGTTGCCCTCATGTTGTCTTCCTGTTGTCCCCATGTTGTCCATCATGTTCTCCTCATGTTGTCCTCACATTGTCCTCATGTTGTCCATCATGTTCTCCTCATGTTGTCCTCACATTGTCCTCACATTGTCCTCATGTTGTCCATCATGTTGTCTTCATGTTGTCCTCATGTTGCCATCATGTTGTCTTCCTGTTGTCCCCATGTTGTCCATCATGTTCTCCTCATGTTGTCCTCACATTGTCCTCATGTTGTCTTCATGTTGTCCTCATGTTGCCCTCATGTTGTCTTCCTGTTGTCCCCATGTTGTCCATCATGTTCTCCTCATGTTGTCCTCACATTGTCCTCATGTTGTCCATCATGTTCTCCTCATGTTGTCCTCACATTGTCCTCACATTGTCCTCATGTTGTCCATCATGTTGTCTTCATGTTGTCCTCATGTTGCCCTCATGTTGTCTTCCTGTTGTCCCCATGTTGTCCATCATGTTCTCCTCATGTTGTCCTCACATTGTCCTCATGTTGTCCTCATGTTGTCCCCATGTTGTCCTCATGTTGTCCTCATGTTGTCCTATATCAATGTTCTTTTTAATTCCCCAAAATAACATGATTGATTCCACCCAACGCTCTTTTCCAAGTACAAATCTCTACTTTCATTAATTTTGGGGCGTCTTATTCAATTTTATAGCATTGTAAAACAAATGGAAGTGTTTTTGAAATAGTATTGAGTAAAAGTTGACATATTCCAGTCTGTGATTATCATCAACATCCATTCCTTTAATTTTAGTCTCAATAATTCCTAATTTCTGCTTTTCTAACTCAAACATTAGGTATAATTTCCTATAAATGAGCTTTATTGACCATAAATTCAGTTTCAAAATAACTGTAAAACTAAAGTTAATAAGTTAGTGTTACGTAGTGTTGAAAACGTCAAAAAAAGGGACAACAACTTAAGAAAAAGTTAAAAACATCGATAAAAGTGTTGATTTTCAATTTTGACGGGAAGACAACACGAGGGTCAAACCAAACACTGTCTAGACGTTGCATGATGGTGCAACAGTGTAAAGATATTACCCCTCCTGTTGTTTATTTGTTTATTTATTGTTTTTTAACTCCGCTGTGGTTGTCTCTGCAGACGAGTCTCCGGTTCGGGATGTGAAGGCGGACGTCTGTGACAGCGGCGTCTGCGACAGCGGCGTGGAGCTCTCCTCAGCGTGAGCGTCTCATTGGCCCGTCTCCACTCGGGTTTGACAATAAAAACAACACAATCCATCCGTCCGCTGATTGGTTAACCGACCGCTCCGGGCTGACGGGCTGCATCACAAATAGTCTAGTAGCCAGCCCATAGAGCCCCTTTGTGAACCCGGAAATGTTGAGTACACCAAAGTTTTATTGCAGAAATGTGAAGTATGGGTCCCCAGCATACAGAAAATGACGGATGCTAATTTTCATATGTTGAGCAATTTGCATAATTACCATAATTAGCATAATCGTCCAGATTATGTTATTACAAAGTAATCAGAATGTGTCCAAATGAATCACAAAATGTACTAAGATTAACTCTTTGAAATCTGACAATGCCAGAAATGAAATCAGCATCCTCTAAAACCTCTAAAACCACTCACATATTGTAGAAATTGGCCATAGAGTGCAAAATATGTGGTCAAAATGGACGATTAAGCTAATAATGCTAATTATGCAAATTGCTCAACATATACAAATTAGCATCCAGTAGTTTATGTATACTGGGGACCCATACTTCACATTTCTGCAATAAAACTTTGGTGTACTCAACATTTCCGGGTTCACCTAGTTGGCTACTAGACTAAAACATTTACACTTGTTTTTAATTAAATGTGTGTTTTTTTTAACCTGATTAGACAGAAAAACATGTTTGAAGCAGAGAATATTTAGTTATTGGTCCTCGGCCCACACTACACTCCCAACAGCTCAACCAAAGAATGTCAATCTGGGTTTTGTTCCTCACTCCGAGAGGAAATCAGTTATTTTAAAGGACTAATTCACCCAAACAGCGTCTCAGACGTCACGTCGTAGAGAAAGATTTGATATTTCTCAAATGCTGCGAACAGATAAAGTGAACAGTGGATTTCTTTTTTGCAGCGACGTCTTCAGACTTTAAACCTCAAGCAATTTTTCTCTGCAGCGGACGTCTTCGGGGGGGGGGGGGGGTAAAGGTGCTATTAATACTGAAATGATTGTAAAGACATTTACCCCAAAAGGATTAATATAACCCTGAAGTGAAGAGATGTTGTTGTTGTTCGACTGACTGTGAAAGGATCTGCTCCTAACCCGACTCCCCTGGCGCTATGTGCCCGGGGTAGTCCAGTGGTAGAGCAGGTGCACATGTGCTGAGAGGTTTATGTCTCGATGCAGAGATCCAGGGTTCGAGTCCGACCTGTGATGATTTCCTGCATGTCCCCCCCCCTCTTTCCACCCTTTCTTATCTAGCTGTCCTGTCCATTAAAGGCGGAAAAAGGCCAAAAAGATAATCTTTCATCTAGCCGACGAGCTAGCCGACCAGTTAGCTGCAGGTAGCAAGCAGTCCACAGCTAGCTGCAGCTAGCCGACGAGCTAGCCGACCAGTTAGCTGCAGGTAGCATGCAGTCCACAGCTAGCTGCAGCTAGCCGACCAGTTAGCTGCAGGTAGCAAGCAGTCCACAGTTAGCTGCAGGTAGCCGACCAGCTAGCTGCAGGTAGCAAGCAGTCCACAGTTAGCTGCAGGTAGCCGACCAGCTAGCTGCAGGTAGCTAACTGGTCAGCTAGCTGCAGCTAGCAAGCAGTCCACAGCTAGCTGCAGCTAGCCGACCAGTTAGCTGCAGGTAGCAAGCAGTCCACAGTTAGCTGCAGGTAGCCGACCAGCTAGCTGCAGGTAGCTAACTGGTCAGCTAGCTGCAGCTAGCAAGCAGTCCACAGTTAGCTGCAGGTAGCCGACCAGCTAGCTGCAGGTAGCTAACTGGTCAGCTAGCTGCAGCTAGCAAGCAGTCCACAGTTAGCTGCAGGTAGCCGACCAGCTAGCTGCAGGTAGCAGGTAGCCGACCAGCTAGCTGCAGGTAGCCGACCAGCTAGCTGCGGCCCGTCGCGTCGTAATAATAACATACTGTAATCCCAGATAAGATGTCTGGGTGTTATTCTGCGTGGTTACTACTGATCAAATACACTCCGTGGTTTACTGCGGGGATTAACGTGTGATGGATAATTAAGGACCCAGAGCCGGGCGGGGTCCAGGCTCCATTGGCCCCCCGTGACCAACGGTACGGGCGGGGCCATGTCCTCTAAAAACATAGGCTACGTGTTCTATACATCTTTACTAAAGTAAAGAATACACACAGTGGGGGTCAAAAGTTTGGGCCCCCCAGGTAAAAACTTGTATTAATCTGCATAAAGAATAAGAAAAGATGGAAAAGTCTCCAAAAGGCATCAAATGACAGATTAGACATTCGTATAATATGTCACAAAAATGTTAGATTTTATTTCATCATTTACACTTTCAAAATAACAGAAAACAAAAAAATGGCGTCTGCAAAAGTCTGGGTGGTCAGTCATTTAATAACGAGACCACTTCACAGTCAGGATCAACAACAACAGCAAATACAACAACAGCAAATACAACAACAGCAAATACAACAGCAACAACAGTAACAACAGCAAATACTACAACAACAACAGCAGATACAACAACAGCAGATACAACAACAGCAAATCAACAACAGGAACAGCAACAACAACAGCAAATACAACAACAGATACAACAACAGCAAATACAACAACAGCAACAACAACAAATACAACAGCAACAACAGTAACAACAGCAAATACAACAACAGCAACAACAACAAATACAACAGCAACAACAGTAACAACAGCAGATACAACAACAGCAGATACAACAACAGCAACAACAGCAGATACAACAACAGCAAATACAACAACAACAGCAGATACAACAACAGCAGATACAACAACAGCAAATACAACAACAGGAACAGCAACAACAACAGCAAATACAACAACAGCAAATACAACATCAGCAACAGGAACATCAGCAACAACAAATACAACAACAACAGCAACAACAACAACAACATCTCTTCACATAGAAATGGGAATAGCGCCGTCGACAGACGTGAAACACTCTGAAACCGTCCCCTGTACGTATAAAGATTGATTTTAAAAACAGTTTTTTTATTCTCAGTGACGGCCATTTTGAAAGTTAATGAACTTGTCAATAAAAACAACCTGTTGTTGTGTATACTGGGTCTGTTCTGTCTTCCTGTGATGGTGATGATGATGATGATGATGATGATGATGATGACTGAAGACTGATTCATGGTTCGACGTTAAATCGGCCGACTCTACGCCGTCGCCCGACGTCAGCTCCCGAAAAACGTAACGACGTCGCAGCGACGTACACACAAACAGACATGCACGCACACACACACACACAGATCCATGCGCACTTGTACACATACACGCACGCACAAACACACACAGACAACACACTCATACACACAGACGCACACAGACGCACAGACATGTGCACACACACGCGCACAAACACATACACTCACGCACACACACACACACACAGCCACAGACCCATGCGCACATGTACACACACACGCACGCACAAACGCACAGACATGCGGCGCACACACACACACACACCCCGTTTATACCACAGTAGAAACGTCTGGACGCTGCCTCCGCGGAACCATAACTCACGCTTTAGCCAAGCTTTGAAGATAATGCAAAGCATTGTGGGAAAGGAAGTCCAGAGCTGTGAGGAGTTGTAGTCTTTTTCTCTCTGTGTGAAACCAAAGCTTCTCTGATATTTATATCTCGGCCCTGCACTGTACAGTTCTACACCATCTTTTTTATAGGATGTATTTTTTAAATAAAGTTGTTTTTATATAAATTAACACTTGTAAAGTTTTTTTTTTTTTTTATAACTGCAACTAGAGTACTTTGTTAGTTATTTAAAAGAATTTTTTTATATCATTATTTTGACTTTTCTATGCTTTGTTCTGTCATATTGCCTTTTGTATTTTTGGTGATTTAAACATTTGAATACTTATTTTTATTTAAAAAAGTGAGACCCTTGGACCCTTTCCTTGAAACAGCGTCAGAGTGAGACCTCATCCTAACGGGTCTCTGACCTGGTGTCAGAGTGAGACCTCCTCCTAACGGGTCTCTGACCTGGTGTCAGAGTGAGACCTCCTCCTAACGGGTCTCTGACCTGGTGTCAGAGTGAGACCTCGTCCTAACGTGTCTCTGACCTGGTGCCTTGAAACAGCGTCAGAGTGAGACCTCCTCCTAACGGGTCTCTGACCTGGTGTCAGAGTGAGACCTCCTCCTAACGGGTCTCTGACCTGGTGTCAGAGTGAGACCTCCTAACGTGTCTCTGACCTGGTGCCTTGAAACAGTGTCAGAGTGAGACCTTCTCCTAACGGGTCTCTGACCTGGTGTCAGAGTGAGACCTCCTAACGAGTCTCTGCTCTGGTGCTTTGAAACAGCGTCAGAGTGAGACCTCATCCTAACGTGTCTCTGACCTGGTGCCTTGAAACAGCATCAGAGTGAGACCTCCTCCTAACGTGTCTCTGACCTGGTGCCTTGAAACGGCGTCAGAGTGAGACCTCCTCCTAACGTGTCTCTGACCTGGTGCCTTGAAACAGCGTCAGAGTGAGACCTCCTCCTAACGGGTCTCTGACCTGGTGTCAGAGTGAGACCTCCTAACGGGTCTCTGACCTGGTGTCAGAGTGATACCTCCTCCTAACGGGTCTCTGACCTGGTGTCAGAGTGAGACCTCCTCCTAACGGGTCTCTGACCTGGTGTCAGAGTGAGACCTCCTCCTAACGGGTCTCTGACCTGGTGTCAGAGTGAGACCTCCTAACGAGTCTCTGCTCTGGTGCTTTGAAACAGCGTCAGAGTGAGACCTCATCCTAACGGGTCTCTGACCTGGTGTCAGAGTGAGACCTCCTAACGAGTCTCTGCTCTGGTGCTTTGAAACAGCGTCAGAGTGAGACCTCCTCCTAACGGGTCTCTGACCCGGTGTCAGAGTGAGACCTCCTCCTAACGGGTCTCTGACCTGGTGTCAGAGTGAGACCTCCTAACGAGTCTCTGCTCTGGTGCTTTGAAACAGCGTCAGAGTGAGACCTCCTAACGGGTCTCTGACCTGGTGTCAGAGTGAGACCTCCTCCTAACGTGTCTCTGACCTGGTGCCTTGAAACAGCATCAGAGTGAGACCTCATCCTAACGGGTCTCTGACCTGGTGTCAGAGTGAGACCTCCTCCTAACGTGTCTCTGACCTGGTGCCTTGAAACAGCGTCAGAGTGAGACCTGGTGCCAAACAGCGTCAGAGTGAGACCTCTCTGACCTGGTGTCAGAGTGAGACCTCCTCCTAACGGGTCTCTGACCTGGTGTCAGAGTGAGACCTCCTAACGTGTCTCTGACCTGGTGCCTTGAAACAGCGTCAGAGTGAGACCTTCTCCTAACGGGTCTCTGACCTGGTGTCAGAGTGAGACCTCCTCCTAACGGGTCTCTGACCTGGTGTCAGAGTGAGACCTCCTCCTACCGTGTCTCTGACCTGGTGCTTTGAAAAAGCGTCAGAGTGAGACCTCCTCCTAACGGGTCTCTGACCTGGTGTCAGAGTGAGACCTCCTCCTAACGGGTCTCTGACCTGGTGTCAGAGTGAGACCTCCTCCTACCGGGTCTCTGACCTGTGCTTTGAAACCGCGTCAGAGTGAGACCTCCTCCGTGTAGTTTCCAGCTCTCTGTGGGGAACGGAAGACATTTTGAGCTGCTGCGGTCGCTCCGGTTCGGGATCCGTGTGTCAGCCTGAAGTCCAGGGCTGAGGAGCTGGAGGTCCTCCAGACCTGAGAGACATAAGGTCGTGAAAAAAACCGAGACGAGCATCAACAAAACAGTTGTAGTTTCACAGCATCCTTAGCTTAGCGCCTGAAACTACAAAAGCTAGCCGAGTCTTAGATGCTAGTTAGTTAGCATCACCTAGCCGGCCTGCCCTCCTCCTCCTCCTCCTCCACCTCGACAGCCGGTCCCTGCACGCAGACACAATGGCTTTAAAACGAATCACCAAGGTAACGGACTTTCCTTTAACACCCCTCGTGTAATTAACATCAAAGGCTTTCGTTTGTAGTTTTAATCACAATGTTTCTGGGCCGTTACAATGTTTCGGTTGCTAGCAGCGTTAGCTTGTCCGCCAGCTGCTGCCGATGACACAACATTCGACGTAACGTTAAATCCGTCAGATTTTAGCTGGAGTTTGGTGTGAGACATTTGACATAAACTGTCATATTTTAGCTGGAGTTTGGTGTGAGACATTTGACATAAACTGTCATATTTTAGCTGGAGTTTGGTGTGAGACATTTGACATAAACTGTCATATTTTAGCTGGAGTTTGGTGTGAGACATTTGACATAAACTGTCATATTTTAGCTGGAGTTTGGTGTGAGACATTTGACATAAATCCTCATATTTTAGCTGGAGTTTGGTGTGAGACATTTGACATAAATCCTCATATTTTAGCTGGAGTTTGGTGTGAGACATTTGACATAAAATTTTTAGACATAAATCCTCATATTTTAGCTGGAGTTTGGTGTGAGACATTTGACATAAACTGTCATATTTTTGGAGTTTGGTGTGAGACATTTGACATAAATCCTCATATTTTAGCTGGAGTTTGGTGTGAGACATTTGACATAAATCCTCATATTTTAGCTGGAGTTTTTGAGACATTTGACATAAACTGTCATATTTTGGTTTGGTGACATTTGACATAAATCCTCATATTTTAGCTGGAGTTTGGTGTGAGACATTTGACATAAACTGTCATATTTTAGCTGGAGTTTGGTGACATTTGAGACATTTGACAAACTGTCATATTTTAGCTGGAGTTTGGTGTGAGACATTTGACATAAACTGTCATATTTAAGCTGGAGTTTGGTGTGAGACATTTGACATAAACTGTCATATTTTAGCTGGAGTTTTGGTGTGAGACATTTGACATAAACTGTCATATTTTAGCTGGAGTTTGGTGTGAGACATTTGACATAAACTGTCATATTTTAGCTGGAGTTTGGTGTGAGACATTTGACATAAATCTTCATATTTTAGCTGGAGTTTGGTGTGAGACATTTGACATAAACGGTCATATTTTAGCTGGAGTTTGGTGTGAGACATTTGACATAAACAATCATATTTTAGCTGGAGTTTGGTGTGAGACATTTGACATAAATCCTCATATTTTAGCTGGAGTTTGGTGTGAGACATTTGACATAAACTGTCATATTTTAGCTGGAGTTTGGTGTGAGACATTTGACATAAATCCTCATATTTTAGCTGGAGTTTGGTGTGAGACATTTGACATAAATCCTCATATTTTAGCTGGAGTTTGGTGTGAGACATTTGACATAAACTGTCATATTTTAGCTGGAGTTTGGTGTGAGACATTTGACATAAATCCTCATATTTTAGCTGGAGTTTGGTGTGAGACATTTGACATAAATCCTCATATTTTAGCTGGAGTTTGGTGTGAGACATTTGACATAAATCTTCATATTTTAGCTGGAGTTTGGTGTGAGACATTTGACATAAACGGTCATATTTTAGCTTGAGTTTGGTGTGAGACATTTGACATAAACAACATATTTTAGCTGGAGTTTGGTGTGAGACATTTGACATAAATCCTCATATTTTAGCTGGAGTTTGGTGTGAGACATTTGACATAAACTGTCATATTTTAGCTGGAGTTTGGTGTGAGACATTTGACATAAATCCTCATATTTTAGCTGGAGTTTGGTGTGAGACATTTGACATAAATGTCATATTTTAGCTGGAGTTTGGTGTGAGACATTTGACATAAACTGTCATATTTTAGCTGGAGTTTGGTGTGAGACATTTGACATAAATCCTCATATTTTAGCTGGAGTTTGGTGTGAGACATTTGACATAAACTGTCATATTTTAGCTGGAGTTTGGTGTGAGACATTTGACATAAATCCTCATATTTTAGCTGGAGTTTGGTGTGAGACATTTGACATAAATCCTTATATTTTAGCTGGAGTTTGGTGTGAGACATTTGACATAATTCCTTCATATTTTAGCTGGAGTTTGGTGTGAGACATTTGAGATAAACTGTCATATTTTAGCTGGAGTTTGGTGTGAGACATTTGACATAAATCCTCATATTTTAGCTGGAGTTTGGTGTGAGACATTTTACATAATTCCTTATATTTTAGCTGGAGTTTGGTGTGAGACATTTGACATAAACATATTATTTTAGCTGGAGTTTGGTGTGAGACATTTGACATAAACAATCATATTTTAGCTGGAGTTTGGTGTGAGACATTTGACATAAATCCTCATATTTTAGCTGGAGTTTGGTGTGAGACATTTGACATAAACTGTCATATTTAAGCTGGAGTTTGGTGTGAGACATTTGACATAATCCTCATATTCCTCATATTTTAGCTGGAGTTTGGTGTGAGACATTTGACATAAATCCCCATATTTTAGCTGGAGTTTGGTGTGAGTGATATTTTAGCTGGAGTTTGGTGTGAGACATTTGACATAAACTGTCATATTTTAGCTGGAGTTTGGTGTGAGACATTTGACATAAATCCTCATATTTTAGCTGGAGTTTGGTGTGAGACATTTGACATAAACTGTCATATTTTAGCTGGAGTTTGGTGTGAGACATTTGACATAAATCCTCAGATTTTAGCTGGAGTTTGGTGTGACACATTTGACATAAATCCTTATATTTTAGCTGGAGTTTGGTGTGAGACATTTTACATAATTCCTTATATTTTAGCTGGAGTTTGGTGTGAGACATTTGAGATAAACTGTCATATTTTAGCTGGAGTTTGGTGTGAGACATTTGACATAAATCCTCATATTTTAGCTGGAGTTTGGTGTGAGACATTTGACATAAATTCCTTATATTTTAGCTGGAGTTTGGTGTGAGACATTTGACTTGAACTGTCATATTTTAGCTGGAGTTTTGTGTGAGACATTTGACATAAACTGTCATATTTTAGCTGGAGTTTGGTGTGAGACATTTGACATAAATCCTTTGATAAATCCTCATATTTTAGCTGGAGTTTTTGGTGTGAGACATTTGACATAAACTGTCATATTTTACCTGGAGTTTGGTGTGAGACATTTGACAAAATCCTCATATTTTAGCTGGAGTTTGGTGTGACACATTTGACATAAATTATATTTTAGCTGGAGTTTGGTGTGAGACATTTGACATAAATCCTCATATTTTAGCTGGAGTTTGGTGTGAGACATTTGACATAAATCCTCATATTTTAGCTGGAGTTTGGTGTGAGACATTTGACATAAACTGTCATATTTTAGCTGGAGTTTGGTGTGAGACATTTGACATAAACTGTCATATTTTAGCTGGAGTTTGGTGTGAGACATTTGACATAAACTGTCATATTTTACCTGGAGTTTGGTGTGAGACATTTGACATAAATCCTCATATTTTAGCTGGAGTTTGGTGTGAGACATTTGACATAAATCTTCATATTTTAGCTGGAGTTTGGTGTGAGACATTTTACATAAATCCTTATATTTTAGCTGGAGTTTGGTGTGAGACATTTGACATAAATCCCATATTTTAGCTGGAGTTTGGTGTGAGACATTTGACATAAACTGTCATATTTTAGCTGGAGTTGGTGTGAGACATTTGACATAAACTGTCATATTTTAGCTGGAGTTTGGTGTGAGACATTTGACATAAACTGTCATATTTTAGCTGGAGTTTGGTGTGAGACATTTGACATAAACTGTCATATTTTAGCTGGAGTTTGGTGTGAGACATTTGACATAAATCCTCAGATTTTAGCTGGAGTTTGGTGTGAGACATTTGACATAAATCCCCATATTTTAGCTGGAGTTTGGTGTGAGACATTTGAGATAAACTGTCATATTTTAGCTGGAGTTTGGTGTGAGACATTTGAGATAAACTGTCATATTTTAGCTGGAGTTTGGTGTGAGACATTTGACATAAATCCTCATATTTTAGCTGGAGTTTGGTGTGAGACATTTGACATAAATCCTTATATTTTAGCTGGAGTTTGGTGTGAGACATTTGACATAAATCCTTATATTTTAGCTGGAGTTTGGTGTGAGACATTTGACATAAATCCTTATATTTTAGCTGGAGTTTGGTGTGAGACATTTGACATAAATCCTCATATTTTAGCTGGAGTTTAATGTTGAACCCAGGAGACATATTTAGTGCAACATGACTTTTACGGAGTTTCTGTGACCTCCCGAACTCAGACGCATCTGAAAGATCAGCTGTGTGCCAAGCCTGTATGTCACATGCCACACACACACACACACACACACACACACACACACACACACACACGGACGGACCTGCAGGCTGGAAATACAAACCTGTCGTCCTATAAGCATCCGTGTCCCCCCGTCCCCCCCTGCTGATCCTGGCCTCCCGACTCTTCTGAGTAAAAATAGTCCTGCTGCTTACACGTCAATAATAACCGGCATGTGTCCGTTTGGGTCTAACAGACGTACGGGAGACACAAAACATCTGTGTCATGTCTCCTCTGCGTCGTTTCTCACCCTTTTGTCCTCCTCTTACACTTTTAGGACTTTTTACACTTTTTTTTCTGACATTTTTTACACTTCTTCTGATATTTTTTTACAATTTCTTCTGATATTTTTTTACACTTTTATGACTTTTTACACTTTCAGACATTTTGTGTGACTTTCTTCTGACATTTGTTTACAATTCTGATATTTTTACACTTTTTTTCTGACATTTTTTACACTTTTTCTGACATTTTGTGTGACTTCTGATATTTTTTACACTTTTATGACTTTTTACACTTTCTTCTGATATTTTTTTACAATTTCTTCTGATATATTTAGCACTTTTTCTGACATTTTTACACTTTTTCTGACATTTTGTGAGACTTTCTTATATTTTTTTACCCTTTTTCTGGCGTGTTGTGTGATGTTTTTGACTTATTTCTGATCATTTTATATTGGCATATTTCACACTTTTATGAATATTTTTTTACACTTTTTTGATATTTTGTTTGATTTGTCTTCTGATATTTTTCTGGCATTTTGTGTGACGTTTTTGTGACTTTTACTCTATTTTTTACACTTCATCCTAACATTTTTACCCTTTTTTCTGACATTTTCTGCACTTTTTTCTTGACATATTACACTTTTGTCTGACATATCTTACAGTACTGGACCAGTTTAAAGACCGGGGTTCCTATCAGCCTCTACACACACAAACATGGGGAAGTAGGATAGTTACCCTAAAAAGACTCACAAGGACAGACTCACAAAAATAATTTAGAAATCAAACAGAGTTGTTTTGAAGGAGATTTTCTCAGTTTGTGGTAAAACTTTCCTTTTTGTGAGACGAGATCAGCTGTTTGTGACACCTGGTGTTGACGTTTCAAACAGGAAATGGAAAAAGTAAATGCAAATACAGGAAACGGAAGAACAAAATGCAAAATACCAACAAGCAGGGATTCGGTTGCTTCAGTGAGACGAGACAAAAACGTCCTTCGTTGCCGATTCCTTAAAGCAGAATAGCAAGCTGTTACCATGGACACCTGAGAGACCTTGAACCCTGCGTCCCTGTTTCCTTCCCTTGCTTGGGGGTTTGATCCCTGGCCCTGCAGTCCAATAGGAAGGTTGGGGGTTCAATCCCGGGCCCTGCAGTCCAATAGGAAGGTTGGGGGTTCAATCCCGGGCCCTGCAGTCCAATAGGAAGGTTGGGGGTTCAATCCCGGGCCCTGCAGTCCAATAGGAAGGTTGGGGGTTCAATCCCGGGCCCTGCAGTCCAATAGGAAGGTTGGGGGTTCAATCCCGGGCCCTGCAGTCCAATAGGAAGGTTGGGGGTTCAATCCCGGGCCCTGCAGTCCAATAGGAAGGTTGGGGGTTCAATCCCGGGCCCTGCAGTCCAATAGGAAGGTTGGGGGGGGCCCTGCAGTCCAATAGGAAGGTTGGGGGTTCAATCCGGGCCCTGCAGTCCAATAGGAAGGTTGGGGGTTCAATCCGGGCCCTGCAGTCCAATAGGAAGGTTGGGGGGGGTTCAATCCCCTGGCCCTGCAGTCCCATCGAAGGGTCCAAGGGTCCTAAACTTGGTGTGATGACTGCGCCATGTGTGTGTGTGTGTGTGTGTGTGTGTGTGTGTGTGTGTGTGTGTGTGTGTGTGTGTGTGTGTGTGTGTGTGTGTGGAAAAGAAGAAGATATATAAGAACAGTCCATTAACACCCTCCCCCCCAGGAGCTGACCGATCTGTCCAGAGATCCTCCGGCTCAGTGCTCCGCCGGCCCCGTCGGGGAGGACAGTAAGATCATGTTTAACAGTTCCTTTTCCTCACAAACGACACACAAACAACACGCAAACAACACACAAACAACACGCAAACAACACACAAACAACACGCAAACAACACACAAAAATACACAACCCACTGTACGCCTGTACATCGCTGACTGTATATTTTGCCGTAGTTTTACTGAGTTAATGTGATTTTTTTGGGGCTTTTAATGACTGAATGTTTTGAATCCATGTATTTAATATTTAATATCTCTGTGATAAGTGCTATATAAATAAACTTCCAGTAAATAACCCTTCTTAACCTTCTCTTTCCCTTTGTCCAGTGTTTCATTGGCAAGCCACTATTATGGGGCCTGTAAGTATCAAACTGACTTTTTATGGAATAAATAAGATTGAAAGATTGATTTCATAATGTGTGTAATCTGTGTGTGTGTGTGTGTGTGTGTGTGTGTGTGTGTGTGTGTGTGTGTGTGTGTGTGTGTGTGTGTGTGTGTGTGTGTGTGTGTGTGTGTGTGTGTGTGTGTGTGTGTGTGTGTGTGTGTGTGTGCTGCAGCCTGACAGTCCGTATCAAGGCGGCGTGTTCTTCCTGACTATTCATTTCCCGACAGATTATCCCTTCAAACCACCCAAGGTCAGTGATCTGTAGAAACAGGTTTTACTCTAACCCCCGTGTTGTCTTCACCCCAGGACCCCCTCGGGTCCCTCAGCAAATAAACAAGATGGTGCAAGTAATCGTCTATTAACTCTAATTATTATTATTATTATTATTATAATTATACTCTTAACGCTATTTCCTGCAACAGGAGAAATACATACATTTTTGTTGTTTAAAATTTGAGAAAGTTGTGTGTGTCTGTCTCACACCTGTGTGTGTGTGTGTGTGTGTGTGTGTGTGAGAGACGTGTGTGTGTGTGTGTGTGTGTGTGTGTGTGTGTGTGTGTGTGTGTGTGAGAGACGTGTGTGTGTGTGTGTCTGTCTCACACCTGTGTGTGTGTGTGTGTGTGTGAGACGTGTGTCTGTGTTTTTGTGTAGATAGACTTTTATTGATCCCAAAGATGGGAAATTACTGTGTGTGTGTGTGTCTCACACGTGTGTGTGTGTGTGTGTCTCTGTGTGTGTGTGTCTCACGTGTGTGTGTGTGTGTGATCCCACGTGTGTGTGTGTGTCTCTCACTGTGTGTGTGTGTGTGTCTCTCACGTGTGTGTTTGTGTGTGTCTCTCTATCTCGTGTGTGTGTGTGTGTGTGTGTGTCTGTGTGTGTGTGTGTGTGTGTGTGTGTGTGTCTCTCTATCTGTGTGTGTGTGTGTGTGTGTGTGTGTGTGTGTCTCTCTCTCTCACCAGTCAGTGTGTGTGTGACAGAGAGGACATACTGCGGAAATGAACTACAACTTCTTCTTCTGCGTTTTGTGGCGGGTTGCAACCATAAAATGACCTAAAACTTAACCAACTCATTATTTATTCAGCAGATAATCCATCAGCGTTCATCACATAAGAAGAATATCATCAAGATGATGGATTTCCTTTGATATTCATCAGATTTCATAGAATCTTCCTGTTTCCAGAAGGCATTTTCATTCAGATTCACTTAATTCAGATAAACCCGAGTAGATGGAGACAGAGCTGCTGTTCCAGAGATGAAGACTTCTTGCTGTAGAAGCTGTTCTGTGGAGATGTGATGATGATTCTCAGTGTTCCTCCTCTTCTTTCCTTCAGGTCGCCTTCACAACAAGAATTTATCACCCAAATATTAACAGTAACGGCAGCATCTGCCTGGATATCTTGAGATCGCAGTGGTCTCCTGCGTTAACTATCTCTAAAGGTAAGACCACCACTCCGTCATGTGATGCACAACAACACTGCTGGATCCATCATTTAGAGTGCTGTCAAACTACAGGCCCGCTGGCCGGATCTGGCCCTTACTGCTTTAGATCCGGCCCCCTTTGGAGCTTTAGATCCGGCCCCCTTGCAGCTTTAGATCCGGCCCCCCTTGCAGCTTTAGATCCGGCCCCATTGCAGCTTTAGATCCAGCCCCCCTTGCAGCTTTAGGTCCGGCCCCCTTTGGAGCTTTAGATCCGGCCCCTCTTGCAGCTTTAGATCCGGCCCCTCTTGCAGCTTTAGATCCGGCCCCCTTTCAGCTTTAGATCCGGCCCCCCCTTGCAGCTTTAGATCCGGCCCCCCTTGCAGCTTTAGATCCGGCCCCCCCCTTTTCCGGGCCCTTGAGCTTTAGATCCGGCCCCCTTGCAGCTTTAGATTCGGCCCATCTTGATGCTTTAGATCCGGCCCCCCTTGCAGCTTTAGGTCCGAACCCCTTTGGAGCTTTAGATCCGGCCCCCTTTGCAGCTTTAGATCCGGCCCCCTTGCAGCTTTAGATCCGGCCCCCTTGCAGCTTTAGATTCGGCCCCCCTTTCAGCTTTAGATCCGGCCGCCCTTGCAGCTTTAGATCTGGCCCCCCTTGCAGCTTTAGATCCGGCCCCCCTTGCAGCTTTAGATCCGGACCCCCTTGCAGCTTTAGATCTATATTATTATTCATATATATTATTTAACTTATGTGACATTATGTAATTGTGAAATGATGAAAATGTTTTTTTCTTTCTCTCTGCAGTCCTTTTGTCCATTTGTTCTCTGTTATGTGACCCGAACCCTGACGACCCGCTAGTGCCCGAGATCGCCCGCATCTACAAAACAGACCCCGTTAAGTGAGTTCACATCTGTACAATAATCTACAAAACAGTAAAAGTGACCTCGGGAATGAGAGGGGGGGAACCCCAGAGCACGGGGAATGAGAGCAGCTTTGATTGTATCTAAACAAACTTGTTATCCAAATGACGTCACAGCCAAGTTGAATTTGTTCAACTTGGCTGAAGGACCTTTAAACCCCAGCGTCTCCCCAGGTAGTGGGGGTGTGGGGGGGGGGACTACCCTGAAGGACCTTTAACCCCAGCGTCTCCCCAGGTATAGCAGACTAGCGAGGGAGTGGACAGAGAAGTACGCCATGCTGTGAGCGGTAAGCTCTGCAGGGATGTGCTGATTGGCTGATGCCGAGCATGGCTCCAGATATGCACCGCGGCCGTTAGCTGCTAGCGTTCATGTTTTAGCCATTATGTTGATTTTCATACAAAATGTTCAGCAGGAATGAAAAATGAGCTAAAACATGAACAAAAGCCGACATTTTGGGCCTTATTTGAATGAATTGCTGTGTTTTTACCTGCATGCAAAATGGATGGAAGAAGTCTTCAGATCCTCTGCTTAAAGGTGCTCCAAGGACAGGCAGCTAGCAGATAGTGAGATGTTTTTTACTGTGTGTTCAGGGGAGACACCCTCCCGGGAACCATCACCTTATCGTGGTGGAGAGGTTTGTGTGTCCCTATGAACCTGAGGGCTGTGTTGTCTGGAGCTGTGTGCTCCTGGTAGGGTCTCCCATGGCAAAGTGGTCTCAGGTGAGGGGCCAGACAAAGAATGGTTCAAAGACCCTATGAAAAAGCGAGGTAGAGAAGGAGTGACCCTGCCCGGAGGAGGGCCGGGGCCCCCGTCTGGAGCCAGGCCTGGACGGAGGGCTCGTCAGCGAGCGCCTGGTGGCCGGGTTTGCCACAAAGCCCGGTCGGGCACAGCCCGAAGAAGCTACGTGGCCCCCCTATCTCCATCCCATGGGCCCACCACCTGTGGGAGGAACCGCTGGGGTCAGGTGCGCAGCCACATGGGTGGCGGCAAAGGTCAGGGACCTCGACGGACCAGACCCGGGCGGCAGAGGCTGGCTCTGGGGACGTGGACTGTCTCCTCTCTGTGGGGGAAGGAGCCGGAACTTGTGTGGGAGGTGGAGCGCTACCAGTTAGATCTGGTGGGGCTCACCTCTACGCACAGTCTCGGTTCTGGAACCGTACTCCTGGATAGGGGTTGGACTCTGTCCTACTCCGGAGTTGCCCAGGGTGTGAGGCGCCGGGCAGGTGTGGGGATACTCACAAACCCCTGGCTGAGCGCTGCTGCGTTGGAGTTTACCCCGGTGGACGAGAGGGTCGCCTCCCTACGCCTGCGGGCGATGGGGGGAAAACTCTGACTGTTGTTTGTGCATATGCACCAAACAAGAGTTCAGAGTATTTGGCCTTCTTGGAGACCTTGAATGGAGTCCTGTATGGGGCTCCAGTAAGGGACTCCATAGTTCTGCTGGGGGACTTCAACGCACACATGGGCAATGATGGAGATACTTGGAGAGGCGTGATTGGGAGGAACGGCCTCCCTGATCTGAACCAGAGTGGTTGTTTGTTGTTGGACTTCTGTTCTAGTCATGGATTGTCCATAACAAACACCATGTTCGAACATAGGGATGCTCATAAGTGTACTGGTACCAGAGCACCCTAGCCCAAAGATCAATGATCGATTTTATAATTGTCTCATCTGATCTGAGGCCGTATGTTTTGGACACTCGGGTGAAGAGAGGGGCAGAGCTGTCAACTGATCACCATCTGGTGGTGAGCTGGGTCAGGGGATGGGGGAGGACTCTGGACAGACCTGGTAAGCCCAAACGAGTAGTGCGGGTAAATTGGGAACGTCTGGTAGAGGCCCCTGTCCGACGGACTTTCAACTCACACCTCCGGCGGAGCTTTTCGTGCATCCCTGTGGAGGCTGGGGGCATTGAACCTGAGTGGACAATGTTCAAAGTCTCCATTGCTGAAGCTGCGGCGGCGAGCTGTGGTCTTAGGGTCTTAGGTGCCTCAAGGGGCGGGAACCCACGAACACCCTGGTGGACACCGGTGGTCAGGGAAGCCGTCCGACTGAAGGAGTCCTTCCGAGATATGTTATCCCGGAGGACTCCGGAGGCAGTTGCAGGGTACCGACGGGCACGAAGGGCTGCAGCCTCTGCCGTGACAGCGGGTGTGGGAGAAGCTCGGAGAAGACATGGAGAAGGACTTTCGGTCGGCACCAAGGTGCTTCCGGAAAATTGTTCGCCACCTCAGGAGGGGGAAGCGAGGAATCATCCAAGCTGTATACAGTAAGGATGGGACGTTGCTGACCTCAACTGGGGAGGTAATAGAACGGTGGAAGGAGCACTTTGAGGAACTCCTAAATCCAGCTGGCACGCCCTCTGTGGTAGAGGCAGAGCTGGAGGATGATGGGGGATTGTCGTCAATTTCCCTGGTGGAAGTCGCTGAGGTAGTCAAACAACTCCACAGCGGCAAAGCCCCAGGGATTGATGAGATCCGTCCAGAAATGCTGAAGGCTCTGGGTGTGGAGGGGATGTCTTGGTTGACACGCCTCTTCAACATTGCGTGGAAGTCTGGGACGGTGCCTAAGGAGTGGCAGACCGGGGTGGTGGTTCCCCTCTTCAAAAAGGGGGACCAGAGGGTGTGTGCCAATTACAGGGGTATCACACTTCTCAGCCTCCCTAAAGTCTACTCCAAGGTGCTGGAAAGGAGGGTTCGGCCGATAGTCGAACCTCGGGTTGAAGAGGAACAATGCGGATTCCGTCCCGGCCGTGGAACAACGGATCAGATCTTCACTCTCGCAAGGATCTTGGAGGGGGCCTGGGAGTATGCCCAACCAGTCTGCATGTGTTTTGTGGATCTGGAGAAGGCGTATGACCGGGTCCCCCGGGAGAAATTGTGGGAGGTGCTGGGAGTATGGGGTGAGGGGTCCTTTCTCAGGGCCATCCAATCTCTGTATGACCAAAGCGAGAGCTGTGTCCGGGTTCTCGGCAGTAAGTCGGACTCGTTCCAGGTGAGGGTTGGCCTCCGCCAGGGCTGCGCTTTGTCACCAATCCTGTTTGTAATATTTATGGACAAGATATCGAGGCGTAGTCGGGGCGGGGAGGGGTTGCAGTTCGGTGGGCTCGGGATCTCATCGCAGCTTTTTGCAGATGATGTGGTCCTGATGGCGTCATCGGTCTGTGACCTTCAGCACTCACTGGATCGGTCCGCAACCGAGTGTGAAGCGGCTGGGATGAGGATCAGCACCTCTAAATCTGAGGCCATGGTTCTCAGCAGGAAACCGATGGAGTGCTTTCTTCAGGTGGGGAGTGAGTCCTTACCCCGAGTGAAGGAGTTTAAGTACCTTGGGGTCTTGTTCGCGAGTTAGGGGACCATGTAGCGTGAGATTGGTCGGTGAATCGGAGCAGCCGGTGCGGTATTACATTCCGTTTATCGCACCGTTGTGACGAAAAGAGAGCTGAGCCAGAAGGCAAAGCTCTTGAATTTTCATTCCTACCCTCACCTATGGTCATGAAGGCTGGGCCATGACCGAAAGAACAAGATCCAGGGTACAAGCGGCTGAAACGGGTTTCCTCAGGAGGGAGGGGGGCTGGCGTCTCCCTTAGAGATAGGGTGAGAAGCTCAGTCATCCGAGAGGAGCTCGGAGTAGAGCCGCTGCTCCTTCGCGTTGAAAGGAGCCAGTTGAGGTGGTTCGGGCATCTGTTAAGGATGCCTCCTGGGGGCCTCCCTAGGGAGGTGTTCCAGGCGCGTCCAGCTGGGAGGAGGCCTCGGGGAAGACCCAGGACTAGGTGGAGAGATGGCCTGGCCTGGGAACGCCTCGGGATCCCCCAGTTGGAGCTGGTTGATGTGGCTCGGGAAAGGGAAGTTTGGGGTCCCCTACTGGAGCTGCTGCCCGCGAGACCCGACTCCGGATAAGCGGATGAAGATGGATGGATGGTTCAGGGGACAGGCAGCTAGCAGATAGTGGGAGATGTTTTTTACAGTGTGTTCAGGGGACAGGCAGCTAGCAGAGATGTTTTTTACAGTGTTTAGGGGACAGGCAGCTAGCAGATAGGAGATGTTTTCTATAGTATTTTCAGGGGACAGGCAGCTAGCAGATGGTGAGATGTTTTCTACAGTGTGTTCAGGGGACAGGCAGCTAGCAGATAGTGAGGAGATGTTTTCTACAGTGTGTTCAGGGGACAGGCAGCTAGCAGATAGTCAGGAGATGTAGCCTTAAACACGCGTGACATCACTTAGAGCACCTTTAAAAGTAAAAATACTATTTTAAGTAAAAGTCCTGCAGTTAAAATCCATCCAGCAAAATGTATTTAAAGTGTCAAAGTCCTCGTCCTTTTACCTCGAATAATCTTTAATTTAAAGGACAACTACACACTTTTATAAAAAAAAATTCTGGTTCAACGACGCGTTGAATTCTATAAACTAAAATGTTCAGCTGTAACAAACTAAAGCTGTCAGAGTGTAGGCATGGCATCATCTCTCTCTCTCTCTGTGTGTGTGTGTGTGTGTGTCTCTCTCTCACACTCTCTCTCTCTCTGTGTGTCTCTCTCTCTCACACTCACACACTCACTCTCTCTCACACTCTCAACTCTCTCTCACACTCTCTCTCTCTCTCTCACACTCACTCTCTCTCTCTCTCTCTCTCACTCCTCACACTCTCTCACTCACTCTCTCTCTCTCTCACACACTCACTAACTCTCTCTCTCACTCACACTCTCTCACACTCACTCTCTCTCTCTCACACACTCACTAACTCTCTCTCTCTCTCACTCTCTCACTCTCTCTCACACTCACTCTCTATCTCACACTCACTAACTCTCTCTCTCACACTCACTCTCTCTCTCATTCTCACACTCACTCTCTCACTCACTCTCTGACTCTCTCTCTCACACTAACTCTCTCTCTCACTCACTCTCACTCTCTCTCTCTCTCTCTCTCTCTCTCTCTCTCTCTCTCACTCTCTGACTCACTCTCTCTCTCTCTCTCTCTCTCACTCACTCTCTCTCACACTCACTCTCTCTCACTCTCACACTCTCTCTCACACTCACCCTCTCTCTCACACTCACTCTCTCTCTCACTCTCTCTCACACTCTCTCACACTCTCACTCTCTCTCTCTCACACTCTCTCTCTCTCTCTCTCTCACTCTCTCTCACTCTCTCTCTCTCACTCTCTCTCTCTCTCCACTCTCTCTCTCACTCTCTCTCTCTCTCACCCACTCTCTCTCTCACACTCACTCACTCTCTCTCTCACTCACTCACTCACTCACTCACTCTCACTCACTCACTCTCTCTCTCACTCTCTCTCTCACTCACTCACTCTCTCTCACACTCACTCTCTCTCTCACTCTCTCTCACACTCAATCACTCACTCACTCTCTCTCACTCAATCACTCACTCACTCACTCACTCTCTCACTCATCTCTCACTCACTCTCTCACTCACTCACTCTCTCTCTCACTCACTCTCACACTCACTCACTCTCTCACTCACTCATTCTCACTCACTCTCACACACTCTCTCTCACACACACTCTCTCACACACACTCACTTACTCTCACACTCACTCTCACACACTCACACACTTACTCTCACACTCACTCACTCTCTCTCTCACACACTCACTCTCTCTCTCACACTAACTCTCTCACACTCTCTCACTCACACTCACTCACTCACTCTCTCTCACTCACTCTCTCTCTCACACACTCTCTCTCTCACACTAACTCTCTCTCTCACTCTCTCTCTCACTCACTCACTCACACTCTCTCTCAGACTCACTCACTCACACTCTCTCTCACACTCTCTCTCACTCACTCACTTACTCTCTCTCACAATCACTCCTTCTCTCACTCTCTCACTCACTCACTCTCTCACACACTCACTCTCTCACACACTCATTCACTCACTCTCTAACACTCACTCTCTCAACCTCTCACACTCACTCACTCTCTCTCTCACACTGACTCCTTCTCACACACTCACTCTCTCACACTCACTCTCTCTCACACTATCACTCACTCTCTCTCACTCTCTCTCACACTCTCTCACACTCTCTCTCACTCACTCTCTCACTCACTCTCTCACACTCTCTCTCTGTCTCACACTCACTCTCACACACTCATTCACTCACTCTCTCACTCTCTCTCTCTCACACTTTCTCACTCTCACACACTCACTCTCTCACTCACTCATTCTCTCTCACACACTCTCTCTCTCTCTCACTCACACTCTCACTCTCTCTCACACTCACTCTCTCACTCTCTCACTCACTCACTCTCACACTCACTCACACACTCACTATCTCACTCACTCTCTCACTCTCACACTCACTCTCTCACTCTCACACTCAAACACTCACTCTCACACACTCACTCACTCTCTGACACACTCTCACTCACTCTCACACTCACTCTCACACACTCACTCACTCACTCTCTGACACACACTCTCACTCACTCACTCTGTCTCCTTCTCTCACTCCACAAACTCATTCACTCACACTCTCACTCTCTCACACACACTCACTCTCACTCTCACACTCACTCACTCACTCTCTCACACTCTCACTCTCTCTCACACTCACTCCTCTCTCTCACTCTCTCTCTCTCACTCACTCACTCCCTCTGTTCTCTCTCACTCACTCTCTCTCACTCACTCTCTCTCTCACACTCTCTCTCCTCACTCTCTCTCACTCACTCTCTCACTCACTCTCTCTCTCACTCTCTCACTCTCACTCACTCTCTCTCACTCTCACACACTCTCTCTCCACTCTCTCACTCTCTCTCTCTCTCATACTCACTCACTCTCTCTCTCTCTCTCTCCTCTCTCTCTCACTCTCTCTCTCTCACTCTCACTCTCTCATTCTCTCTCACTCTCACTCACTCACTCTCTCTCACACTCACACTCTCTCACTCTCTCACACTCACTCTCTCACTCACTCTCTCACACTCACTCTCTCTCACTTTCACTCTCTCACACTCACCCACTAACTCACTCTCTCTCACTCACTAACTCACTCTCTCTCACTCTCTCTCTCACACTCACTCTCACACTCACTCACTCTCACACTCACTCTCTCTCACACACTCTCTCTCTCACACTCACTCTCTACACTCACTCTCACTCTCACACTCACTCTCTCTCACACTCACTCTCTCTCTCACACTCACTCTCTCTCACACTCTCTCACTCACACACTCTCTCTCACACTCACACACTCTCTCTCTCACACTCACTCACTCTCTCACTCTCACTCTACTCACTCTCACACACTCACTCACTCTCTCACACTCACTAACTCACTCTCTCTCTCACTCTCTCTCTCTCACTCACTCTCTCTCTCACACTCACTCTCTCACACTCACTTCTCTCTCTCTCACACTCTCTCTCTCACTCTCACTCATTCTCTCTCACTCTCTCTCTCTCTCTCATCACTCACTCTCTCTCCTCTCTCTCTCACTCACTCTCTCTCACTCTCACACTCACTCTCTCTCACTCTCACACACTCACTCTCTCACTCTCTCTCACACTCACTCTCACTCACTCTCTCTCACTCTCACTCTCTCACACTCACTCTCACTCACTCACTCTCTCTCTCACTCACTCCTCACACACTCTCTCTCACTCACTCTCTCACTCACACTCACTCTCTCTCCACTCACTCTCACTCTCTCTCACTCTCTCTCTCTCTCTCACTCTCACTCTCTCACTCACTCTCTCTCTCACACTCTCTCTCTCACTCTCTCATACACACTCACTCTCTCTCTCACTCACTCACTCACTCACTCTCTCACTCTCTCACACTCACACTCTCACTCACTCTCTCTCTCTCTCACACTCTCTCACTCTCTCACACTCTCACTCTCTCACTCTCTCTCTCACACTCACTAACTCATTCTCTCTCTCACTCTCTCACACTCACTCATTCTCACTCACTCTCTCACACTCTCACTCACTCTCTCACACTCTCTCTCACACTCTCTCACTCCTCTCTCACACTCTCTCTCTCACACTCACTCTCTCTCTCTCTCTCTCTCACTCTCACTCTCTCACTCTCCACACTCACTCACTCACTCTCTCACACTCACTCTCTCTCACCTCACTCTCTCTCACACTCACTCTCTCACTCTCTCTCACACTCACTCACTCTCTCTCACTCACTCACTCTCTCCTCACTCACTCTCTCTCTCTCTCTCTCTCACTCTCTCACTCACTCTCTCACTCCTCTCTCTCACTCTCTCTCTCACTCTCCTTCTCACACTCTCTCACCTCATTCTCTCTCACTCTCTCTCACACTCACTCTCTCTCTCACTCACTCTCTCTCACACTCACTCTCTCTCACTCACTCACTCACACTCTCTCTCTCACTCACTCTCTCTCACTCTCTCACACTCTCTCACTCTCTCTCACACTCTCTCTCTCTCTCTCACACTCTCTCACTCTCTCTCTCTCTCACACTCACTCTCTCACACTCACTCTCACTCTCACTCACACTCATTCACTCACTCACTCTCTCTCACACTCTCTCTCACACACTCACTCCACTCTCTCTCTCACTCTCTCACTCTCTCTCTCACACTCTCACTCTCTCACACTCTCTCTCTCACACTCACTCTCTCACTCACTCTCATTCTCACTCACTCTCACACACTCTCTCACACTCACACTCTCTCTCTCACACTCACCCACTCTCTCTCACACTCACTCACTCTCTCTCACTCATTCTCACTCACTCTCACTCACTCTCTCTCACACTCTCTCTCACACACACTCTCACACACACTCACTCACTCTCTCACACTCACTCTCTCTCACACTCACACACTTACTCTCACACTCACTCACTCTCACACACTCACTCTCTCTCTCACTCTCTCTCTACTCTCTCACTCACTCTCTCTCTCACACTCACTCTCTCTCTCTCACACTCTCTCTCTCTCTCTCACTCTCTCTCTCTCACACTCTCACTCCTCTCTCACTCTCTCACATTCTCTCACACTCTCACACTCTCTCTCTCACTCACTTACTCTCTCTCACAATCACTCCTTCTCTCACTCTCTCTCACTCTCACACACTCACTCACTCACTCTCTCACACACTCACTCTCTCACACACTCATTCACTCACTCTCTAACACTCACTCTCTCAACCTCTCACACTCACTCACTCTCTCTCTCACACTCACACTCTCTCTCTCTCACACTCACTCACTCTCACACTCTATCTCCTCACACTCACTCACTCCACTCTCTCTCACCACTCTCTCTCACACTCACTCTCTCACACTCTCTCTCTGTCTCACACTCACTCTCACACACTCATTCACTCACTCACTCATTCTCTCTCACACTTTCTCACTCTCACACACTCACTCTCTCTCTCACTCACTCATCTCTCTCTCACTCTCTCACTCTCTCTCTCACTCACTCTCTCACTCTCTCTCTCACTCACTCTCTCACACTCACTCTCTCTCACACTCACACTCACTCTCACACATCTCACTCACTCACTCTCTCTCACTCTCTCTCACACTCACTCTCTCTCTCCTCACTCTCACACTCAAACACTCACTCTCACACACTCACTCACTCTCTGACACACACTCTCTCACACTCACTCACACACTCACACTCACACTCACTCTCTCTCACTCTCTCACTCTCTCACTCTCACACTCACACACTCACTCTCTCACACTCACTCACACTCACTCACTCACTCTCTGACACACACTCTCACTCACTCACTCTGTCTCCTTCTCTCACTCTCTCTCACTCACAAACTCATTCACTCACACTCTCACTCTCTCACACACTCACACTCACTCTCTCTCTCACACTCACTCACTCACTCTCTCTCTCTCACACTCACTCACTCACTCTCTCTCACTCCTCACTCTCTCTCACACCTCACTCTCTCACTCACACTCACTCTCTCTCACACTCACTCTCTCTCACTCACACTCACTCTCTCTCTCTCTCACACTCACTCACTCACTCACTCTCTCACACTCACACTCACTCTCTCACTCACTCTCTCTCTCTCTCTCTCTCTCTCTCACTCCTCACTCTCTCACTCTCTCTCACACTCCTATACTCTCTCTCTCTCTCTCTTCACACTCACTCTCTCACTCTCACTCACTCTCTCACTCACTTATCTCTCATTCTCTACTCTCTCTCTCAACTCACTCTCTCTCACACTCACTCACTCACTCTCTCTCTCACAGTCACTAACTCACTCTCTCTCAGTCACTCAACTCACTCACTCTCACACTCACTGTCTCACACTCTCTCACTCTCACACTCTCACTCTCTCTCACACTTCTCACTCTCTCTCTCACTCACTCTCTCTCACACTCACTCTCTCTCTCACACACACACTCACTCTCTCTCACTCACTCTCTCTCTCTCACACTCTCTCTCTCTCTCTCTCACTCTCTCTCTCTCTCACTCACTCTCTCTCTCACTCTCACTCTCTCACTCTCTCTCTCACTCACTCTCACTCTCACTCTCTCTCACTCACTTCTCTCTCACTCTCTCTCTCACTCTCACACTCACTCTCTCTCTCACTCACTCTCTCTCTCACTCTCACACACTCTCTCTCTCACACTCACTCACTCACTCACTCTCTCACACTCACTCACACACTCACTCTCACTCACTCTCTCTCTCACACTCTCATACACACTCACTCTCTCTCACACTCACTCACTCTCTCACTCTCTCTCTCTCACTCTCACTCTCATACACTCTCTCACTCTCTCTCTCTCTCACTCTCACTCTCTCACTCACACACTCACTCACTCTCTCTCACACTCACTAACTCATTCTCTCTCTCTCACACTCATTCACTCACTCTCTCACTCTCATTCTCTCTCACACTCTCTCTCACTCTCTCTCACACACTCACTCTCTCCACTCTCTCTCACTCTCACACTCTCTCACTCACTCTCTCTCTCACTCACTCTCTCTCACACTCACTAACTCTCTCTCTCTCTCACTCTCTCACTCACTCTCTCACTCTCTCACACTCTCACACTCTCTCACACACTCACTCACTCTCTCACTCTCACTCTCTCTCTCACTCTCTCTCACACTCACTCTCACTCACACTCACTCTCTCTCTCACACTCACTTCTCTCTCACTCCTCTCTCACTCTCACACTCACTCTCTCTCACACTCACTCTCACACACTCACTCTCTCTCACTCACCTTCATCACTCTCTCTCACACTCATTCACTCACTCTCTCTCTGTCTCACACTCTCACTCACTCACTCTCTCACACTCTCATTATCTCTCTCACTCTCTCTCAGACTCTCTCACTCTCTCTCACTCACTCTCACTCTCTCACACACTCTCTCTCTCACACTCACACACTCTCTCTCACTCACTCACTCTCACTCTCTCACACTCTCACTCTCTCACCTCCACTCACTCACTCTCTCTCACACTCCTCACTCACTCTCTCACTCTCACTAACTCATTCTTCTCACACTCATTCTCTCTCTCACACTCTCTCTCTCACACTCTCACACTCATACACTCTCTCTCTCTCTCTCTCACACTCACTCACTCTCTCACTCTCACACACTCACTCACTCTCTCTCACACTCACTAACTCATTCTCTCTCTCTCACACTCATTCACTCACTCTCTCACTCTCATTCTCTCTCACACTCTCTCTCACACACTCTCTCTCACACTCTCTCACTCACTCTCACTCTCTCACTCACTCTCTCACACTCACTCACTCTCTCTCTCTCTCACACTCACTCACTCTCTCACTCACTCTCTCTCACACTCTCTCTCACTCTCTCACACTCACACTCTCTCTCTCTCACACTCACTCTCTCTCTCACTCTCTCTCTCACTCACACACTTACTCTCACACTCACTCATTCACTCACTCTCTCACACTCATTCTCTCTCACTCTCTCTCTCTCACTCTCTCACACTCACTCACTCTCACACACACTCACTCTCTCACACTCTCTCTCTCACACTCATCTCACTCACTCTCTCTCACACACTCTCTCATTCACTCACTCTCTCTCACACTCACTCACTCACTCTCTCACACTCATTCTCTCACTCTCTCACACTCATTCACTCTCTCTCTTCACACTCTCTCACTCTCACACACTCTCACACTCACTCTCTCTCACACTCACTCTCTCTCTCACACTCACTCTCTCACTCTCACACACACACTCTCTCACTCACTCAGTCTCCTTCTCTCACTCTCTCTCACACTCACTCTCTCTCTCACACTCTCTCTCTCACTCATTCCCTCACACACTCACTCTCACACTCACACACTCACTCACTCACTCTCTCACTCACACTCTCACTCACTCACTCTGTCTCCTTCTCTCACTCTCTCTCACACTCACTCACTCATTCACTCACTCACTCTCTCTCACTCTCTCTCACTCTCTCTCTCTCTCTCTCTCACTCATTCCCTCACACACTCACTCTCACACTCACTCTCACTCTCACTCACACTCACTCCTCTCACTCTCACACTCTCACTCTCACTCACTCACTCTCTCTTCTCTCACTCTCTCTCACTCTCTCTCTCACACACTCACACACTCTCTCTCTCTCACTCTCTCTCACACTCACTCTCTCTCACACTCACTCACACTCACTCTCTCTCTGTCTCACACTCTCTCTCACACTCATTCTCTCTCTCACTCTCTCTCACACTCTCTCTCTCACTCACACTCACTCTCTCTCTCTCACACACTCACTCTCTCTCACTCACTCACTCTCTCTCTCACACTCACTCTCTCTCACTCTCACACACTCACTCTCTCACTCACACTCACACACTCATTCACTCACTCTCTCTCTCACACTCTCATTCACACACACTCACTCTCTCTCTCTCACTCACTCACTCACTCTCTCACACTCACTCTCTCTCTCTCTCACACTCTCATTCATTCACTCTCTCTCACACTCACTCACTCTCTCACTCTCATTCTCTCTCACTCACTCTCTCACACTCACTCTCACACTCTCTCACTCACTCTCTCACTCTCACACTCACTCTCTCTCACACACTCACACACTTCTCTCTCACTCTCACTCACTCACACACACTCACTCTCTCACACTCACACACTCACTCTCTCTCATTCACTCACTCTCTCACTCACTCTTTCTCACACTCACTCTCACTCATTCTCTCTCTCTCACACTCATTCACTCTCACTCTCACACACTCACTCTCTCACTCTCTCACACTCACTCACTCTCACACTCACACTCTCTCACTTCTCTCTCACACTCTCTCTCACTCACTCTCACACACTAACTCTCACACTCACTCACTCACTCTCTCACTCTCACACTCTCTTCTCACTCTCTCACTCACTCACTCACTCTCTCACACTCACTCACTCTCACTCTCACTCACACACTTCACTCTCACACTCTCTCACACTCTCACACTCACTCACTCTCTCACACTCACTCTCTCTCTGTCTCACACACACTCATTCACTCACTCTCACACACTCACTCTCTCACTCTCTCTCACTCACTCACACACTCACTCTCTCTCACACTCACTCACTCTCTCTCACACTCACTCACTCTCTCTCACACTCATTCACTCACTCTCTCTCACACACTCTCTCTCACTCTCTCTCTCACTCTCACACACTCACACTCTCTCACTCTCTCTCACACTCACTCACTCTCACACACACACTCTCACTCACTCTCACTCACTTCTCTCACTCTCTCACACTCACTCTCTCTCTCACACTCACACTCTCTCACTCACTCACTCCTCTCACACTCACTCTCACTCACACACACTCACTCACTCTCTGACACACACTCTCACACACTCACTCTGTCTCCTTCTCTCACTCTCTCTCACACTCACTCTCACACTCACTCTCTCTCTCACACACTCTCTCTCTCATTCCTCTCACACACTCACTCTCACACTCACTCACACACTCACTCACACTCACACTCACTCTCTGACACACACTCTCACTCACTCACTCTGTCTCCTTCTCTCACTCTCTCTCACACACTCACACACTCTCTCTCTCACACTCTCATACACACACACACTCTCTCTCACTCACTCACTCTCTCTCTCTCACACTCACTACACTCACTCTCTCTCACACTCACTAACTCACTCTCTCACACTCACTCACTCACTCTCACACTCACTCTCTCTCACACTCACACTCACTCACTCACTCACACACACTCTCTCACACTCACTCATTCACTCACTCTCTCTCTCACACTCTCACTCACACTCTCTCACACTCTCACACTCACCCACTCTCTCACACTCACTCACTCACTCTCTCTGTCTCACACACACTCATTCACTCACTCTCTCTCACACTCACTCTCACACTCACTCTCACACTCACACACACTCACTCTCACACTCACTCTCACTCACTCACTCTCACTCTCTCACTCTCTCACACTCACTCTCACTCTCTCACTCTCTCACTCTCTCACTTCACTCTCACACACTCACTCTCTCTCTCACACTCACTCACACTCACACACTCACTCACTCACTCTCACTCCTTCTCTCACTCACACTCACTCTCTCACACTCACTCACACTCACACTCACTCTCTCACTCACTCTCTCTCACTCACTCTCTCACTCACTCTCTCACTCATTCCTCTCACACACTCACTCACTCACTCTCACACACACTCTCACTCACTCACTCTCCTTCTCACTCTCACTCTCTCTCACACTCTCACTCTCACACACTCTCTCACACTCTCACTCTCTCACACACACTCACTCTCACACACTCACTCTCTCTCTCTCTCACTCACTCACTCTCTCACACTCACACACACTCACACTCCTCTCTCTCTCACTCACTCACTCACTCTCACTCACACTCACTAACTCACTCTCTCTCACACACTCACACACTCACTACACTCACTCTCTCTCACACTCACTAACTCACTCTCTCTCTCTCTCTCTCACTCTCTCTCACACTCTCTCACACTCACCCACTCTCTCTCACACTCACCACTCTCTCTCACACTCTCACTCTCTCTCTCACACACTCACTCACTCTCACTCTCTCACACTCTCTCTCACTCACTCACTCACTCACTCACACTCTCACACTCACTCTCTCTCACTCACACACCCACTCTCTCTCTCATACTCACTCACTTACTCTCTCTCACACTCTCTCAGACTCACTCACTCTCTCACACACTCACTCACTTTGTCTCTCTCACAATCACTCCTTCTCTCACTCACTCTCACTTTGTCTCTCTCACAATCACTCCTTCTCTCACTCACTCACTCTCTCTCACACACTCACACTCACTCACTTACACACACTCACTCTCTCTCACACTCACTCTCTCACACTCATTCACTCACTCTCTCACACTCATTCTCTCTCACACTCTCTCTCTCACTCTCACACTCACTCTCTCTCTCTCTCTCACTCACTCAGTCTCCTTCTCTCACTCTCACACTCTCTCTCTCACTCATTCCCTCACACACTCACTCTCACACTCACACTCACACACTCACACTCACTCACTCTCTGACACACACTCTCACTCACTCACTCTGTCTCCTCTCACTCTCTCTCACACTCTCTCTCACACTCATTCACTCACTCTCTCTCACTCATTCCCTCACACACTCACTCTCACTCTCACTCACTCACTCTCTGACACACTCTCCTTCTCTCACTCTCTCTCACACTCACTCACACACTCACACTCTCTCTCACACTCTCATACACACTCACTCTCTCTCTCTCTCACACTCTCTCACTCTCTCGCACTCACTAACTCTCTCTCTCACTCTCTCACACTCACTAACTCACTCTCTCTCTCACACTCACTAACTCACTCTCTCTCTGTCTCACTCTCTCACTCTCTCTCTCACACTCACTCTCTCTCTCACAAAACTTCTCACCTAAATAACTCTCTAAACTCACACTCTCACTCTAAACTCTCTCTCTCACACTCTCTCTCACTCTCTCTCACTCACTCTCACACACTCACTCACTTTGTCTCTCTCACAATCACTCCTTCTCTCACTCACTCTCACACACACTCACTCACTTTGTCTCTCTCACAATCACTCCTTCTCTCACTCTCACTCACTCTCACACTCACTCACTCACACTCACTCAGTCTCCTTCTCTCACTCTCTCACACTCACTCACTTTGTCTCTCTCACAATCACTCCTTCTCTCACTCACTCACTTTGTCTCACACTCATACACACACTCATTCACTCACTTAGTCTCTCTCACAATCACTCCTTCTCAAACATTCACTCACTCTGTCTCCTCTCACTCTCACCAGCTGATCGACTCACCTGTGACTGTTTCTACCTGCAGGTACAACAAAACGGCTCAGGATTGGACTCAGAAATACGCCATGTGACCCTTCGTCTCACTGCTGAAAAATTGGATTCTCATATGACCCCCTCCTCAACCAATAACAGCAATTTGTTCATAATGTCTTATAAGGTTGTTTTTTTTGTTGTTGTCATAAATGCTTTTAAATTAAATCTCCTGATTTTCAAAATAAAACGTAAGGACTTTGAGCTGTGAATGTGCCAACCATCCAATCAGAGCGACCGAAGAGAGTCCTGTTACAATAATAAAGTAATAATTTAATGCATGTCGGAGACTGGTTGATGTGAAGAAAGGACCGCGGCTGCATTTCCTGTTTCACTGAGTTTTTAGTTGTTTGTTCTCCTCGTTTTGCACTGAAGATGAAAGGCAAGCAGCTGATTGGTCGACAGATCGCTCTGATGGGTTTTTATCAATAAAGATGAACAGATTGCAGATGTGCTCTGGTGGTGTTTTTTTTTTGTTTTTTTGTTTGTCAAAATAAAGCAACAACAACGACAAAAACTTCAAAATAAAAACAAAAACTTCAAAAAAACAACAAAAAAATAAAGCAAAAAAAAATGTCAAAATAAAAAGCGGCAAAAACGTCACAATAAAGAAACAGAAACGTCAAAATAAAGCGTTTAAAACGTCTAAATAAAGCGACAAGAACGTCAAAATAAAGCGACAAAAACTTCAAAATAAAGCGACAAAAATGTCAAAATAAAAACGTCAAAATAAAGCAACGTCAAAATAAAAAACGTCAAAATAAAGGCGTCAAAAACGTCAAAAAAACGTCAAAATAAAACGACAAAAACTTCAAAATAAAACGTCAAAATAAAGCAACAAAAACATTAAAATAAAGCAACAAAAACATTAAAATAAAGCGACAAAAACTTCAAAATAAAACGACAAAAACTTCAAAATAAAGCAAAAAAAATGTCAAAATAAAGTGACAGAAACGTCAAAATAAAGCAACAAGAACGTCAAAATAAAGCGACAAAAATGTCAAAAAAATAAAGCAACAAAAATGTCAAAATAAAGCGTTTAAAAAACGTCAAAATAAAGCGTCAAAAACAAAATCAAAATAAAGTCAAAATAAAGCGGTCAAAAACGTCAAAATAAAAAGTGACAGAAACGCGTCAAAATAAAGCGTTTAAAACGTCTAAAAACGTCAAAATAAAACGACAAAAACTTCAAAAATAAAGCAACAAAATGTCAAAATAAAGTGTTTAAAACGTCAAAATAAAGCAACAAGAACGTCAAAATAAAGCGACAAAAATGTCAAAATAAAGCGACAAAAACGTCAAAAAAAAACGACAAAAACTTCAAAATAAAGCAACAAAAATGTCAAAATAAAGCGTCAAAAACGTCAAAATAAAGCATCAAAAACGTCAAAATAAAGCGACAAGAAACTGTCAAAATAAAGCATCAAAAACGTCAAAATAAAGCAACAAAATGTCAAAATCAAAAAAGCGTTTAAAAACGTCAAAATAAAGCGTCAAAAACGTCAAAAAAAAACGTCAAAATAAAGCGACAAGAACGTCTAAATAAAGCGGCAAAAACTTCAAAATAAAGCGGCAAAAACTTCAAAATAAACGACAAAAACGTCAAAATAAACGACTAAAACGTCAAAATAAAGCGACAAAAACTTCAAAATAAAACGACAAAAACGTCAAAATAAAGCGTCAAAACAAAACGTCAAAATAAAGCGGCTTCAAAATAAAGCGACAAAAACTTCAAAAAACGTCAAAATAAAGCAAAGAACGTAGAAATAAAGCAACAAAAATGTCAAAATAAAGCGTTTAAAACGCCTAAATAAAATGACAAAACGTCAAAATAAAGCGACAAGAACGTCAAAATAAAGCGCCAACAACGTCAAAAAATAAAGCAACAAAAACGTCAAAATAAAGCAACAAAATGTCAAAATAAAGCGTTTAAAACGTCAAAATAAAGCAACAAAACGCCAAAATAAAGCATCAAAAACGTCAAAATAAAGCGACAAGAACGTCAAAATAAAGCATCAAAAACGTCAAAATAAAGCAACAAAAATGTCAAAATAAAGCGTTTAAAACGTCAAAATAAAACGTCAAAAACGTCAAAATAAAGCGACAAGAACGTCTCAAAATAAAGCGACAAAAACTTCAAAATAAAGCGGCAAAAACTTCAAAATAAAACGACAAAAACGTCAAAATAAAACGACTAAAACGTCAAAATAAAGCGACAAAAACTTCAAAATAAAACGACAAAAACGTCAAAATAAAGCGACAAAAACGTCAAAATAAAGCAACAAGAACGTAGAAATAAAGCAACAAAAATGTCAAAATAAAGCGTTTAAAACGTCTAAATAAAATGACAAAAACGTCAAAATAAAGCGACAAAAACGTCAAAATAAAGCGACAAAAACTTCAAAATAAAGCGACAAAAACGTCAAAATAAAGCAACAAAAATGTCAAAATAAAGCGTTTAAAACGTCAAAATAAAGCGTCAAAAACGTCAAAATAAAGCGACAAAAACAAGAAATCAAAAATAAAGCGTCAACAATGTCAAAATAAAGCGACAAGAACGTCAAAATAAAGCGTCAAAAACGTCAAAATAAAACGTCAAAAACGTCAAAATAGAGCAACAAAAATGTCAAAATAAAGCGTTTAAAACGTCAAAATAAAACGTCAAAATAAAGCAACAAAAATGTCAAAATAAAGCGTTTAAAACGTCAAAATAAAGCGACAAGAACGTCAAAATAAAGCGACAAAAACGCAAAAAAATAAAACGCGACAAAATAAAGCAACAAAAATGTCAAAATAAAGCGCGTCAAAATTAAAACGTCAAAATAAAGCGACAAGAACGTCAAAATAAAGCGTTTAAAACGTCAAAATAAGGCGTCTAAAACGTCAAAATAAAACGACAAAAACTT
This sequence comes from Etheostoma perlongum, assembly GCA_026937815.1. Classification (NCBI taxonomy): domain Eukaryota; kingdom Metazoa; phylum Chordata; class Actinopteri; order Perciformes; family Percidae; genus Etheostoma; species Etheostoma perlongum. Next base: position 31,838,942 of record CM049380.1, read on the forward strand.
CAAAATAAAACGTCAAAATAAAGCAACAAAAACATTAAAATAAAGCAACGTAAATAAAAAACATTAAAATAAAGCGTTTAAAACGCGTCAAAATAAAAACTTCAAAATAAAACGACAAAAACTTCAAAATAAAGCAAAAATGTCAAAATCAAAATGACAGAAACGTCAAAATAAAGCAACAAGAACGTCAAAATAAAGCGACAAAAATGTCAAAATAAAGCGACAAAAAAAAAACGTCAAAATAAAATGACAAAAACTTCAAAAAAATAAAAAGCAATAAAGCGTCAAAAAAAATAAAACAAAATGTCAAAATAAAGCGTCAAAAACGTCAAAATAAAGCAACAAAACGTCAAAATAAAGCGTCAAAAACGTCAAAATAAAGCGCAAAAACGTCAAAAAATAAAACTTCAAAATAAACAAAAACTTCAAAATAAAGCAACAAAAATGTCAAAATAAAGTGACAAAAACGTCAAAATAAAGCAACAAGAACGTCAAAATAAAGCGACAAAAATGTCAAAATAAAGCGACAAAAACGTCAAAATAAAACGACAAAAACTTCAAAATAAAGCAACAAAAATGTCAAAATAAAGCGGCAAAAACGTCAAAATAAAGCGACAAGAACGTCAAAATAAAGCATCAAAAACGTCAAAATAAAGCAAAAAAAAATGTCAAAATAAAGTGACAGACAAAAACGTCAAAATAAAGCAACAAGAACGTCAAAATAAAGCGTCAAAATAAAAAATGTCAAAATAAATTTCAAAAAATAAAAACGTCAAAATAAAATGACAAAAAACTTCAAAATAAAGCAACAAAAAATGTCAAAATAAAGCGTCAAAAACGTCAAAATAAAGCAAAAAAACGCGTCAAAATAAAGCGTCAAAAAAACGCAAAAACAAAATAAAGCGGCAAAAACGTCAAAATAAAACGACAAAAACTTCAAAATAAAGCAACAAAAATGTCAAAATAAAGTGTTTAAAACGTCAAAATAAAGCAACAAGAACGTCAAAATAAAGCGACAAAAATGTCAAAATAAAGCGACAAAAACGTCAAAATAAAACGACAAAAACTTCAAAATAAAGCAACAAAAATGTCAAAAGTGTTTAAAGCGGCAACAAAAACGACAAAAATGTCAAAATAAAGCGACAAAAGTCAAAAATAAACGCAAAAACTTCAAAATAAAGCATCAAAAACGTCAAAATAAAGCAACAAAAATGTCAAAATAAAGTGTGCCTTGCTCATGAGTACCTTGGCAGTGCCCAGGAGGTGAACTGGCACCTCTCCAGCAACCAGTCCACCCCCAGACTCTGGTCCGTACGGGGACTTGAACCAGCGACCCTCCGGTCACCCCCGTTATTCAGAGTTCATAAATTTGAAAAAACCTGGAAATAAGTTAAGAATTTGGAAAATTTGCCCCTTTTTACTGACGAGTTCTCTACATTTTTTACTGTTTTTTGACGTTGTGTACGCTTTTTGTCTGTTTATCAGCTGCAAACAACAAAAACAAGTTCAGAGAACAAACAAGTTATTTTTTCCCTCAACTTTTTGTTGCTTTTCTAACTTTTTTTTTTTTAAAGTTGTTTTTTTTAACGTTTTGTTGACTTTGTCTTTTTTTAATCAACGTTTGTTGATGATTTTACTTTTTTTGTTGATGTTTTTATTGCTTTTGGTCTTTTTGTTGCAGCCAGGGTCGTCCAGCTGGAAAAAACAATTTCTGTTCGGCCAATCACATCGTCGGCTGAGGCTCAGTGGTAGTTGGTTGGTAGTTCGATCCCATTGTCGAATTGGGCAAGGCACCGAACCCTGATCCTTGGGAGTGTAAATGGGTTTATCTGATGGTGAATGGTTACTGAATTCAATTCAATTTTAGTATCAATTCATAACAAGAGTTATCTGGAGACCCTTTACAGATAGACCAGGTCTAGACCACACTCCAGAATCTACAAGGACCCAACAGGTCTAGTAGTTTCCTCCAGAGCAAGCAACAGGGCCACAGTGGCAAGGAAAAACTCCCTTTAGGCAGAAACCTTAGACAGACCCAGACCCAGGCCCAGACCCAGGCCCAGGCTCTTGGTAGGCGGTATCTGACGACCGGTTGCTGTCCCCGTTTCTCCACACACCTGTGTACCTGGGGCTGATTACCTGTATGCCTTCCGAGGCAGTGCGCCACCCAGTGCTCAAACATAGAACTGCAGAATGTACACATGATATATATAAACAAAACAAAACAGAGTGTTGGAATGGCTCCAACACACCAGCCTCTAACTGTTAATGGCAGGAGGGCATAAACTATTTAATACACTTTTACACAATGGAGCCAACAAACCAAAATAAATAAAAAATTAAAAAAAATCTGATGTGGCTAGATGTACCTGTGTACTAGAACTTATGTTGCAGCCTCCTGCAGAAGACAAAGTTTGGTCACTGGCCTGTCCAGGATGCTGGTTTTCGTCTGTATGTGCAGCACGCACCAGTCCTTTCCTGTCTGGATATGTCTGTAGGACTGTTCCAAGTAACCAGGAACTGCGGGGGGCTGTAGGATCTGCAATAAGTACGAAGTCTCCAGACATAAGATGTCGTTTCTCCTTAATCCACGTTTGCCGCTCCTGTAGCAAAGGTAAGTATTTTCTTATCCAGCACTTCTAAAAAGGTCAGAGATGTACTGCACTGGTCTCCACCTCCTTTTAATGTAAAGGTCGGCCTTTTCAAACACTCCAGGGGGTAACACTGGTTTTCTTTAAAATGTAAGTAGATGATTGGGCGTAAGAGCCTCCAGATCATTGGGGTCTTCAGATAACTTGGTGATGGGTGGTGCAAGAAATCCTAAAGATCATAAACTGAACTGACCACAGACCACGTCTAGTATGGGGCTGTTCCCTGAGTGACATCTTGAACTTAAAAACATCGGTTTCAACACACCAATGAAGGCCATGGGCTCTCTCAACTGGCAACTGGTCTCTGTCCAAATTCAACTCATGCAGAATCTTTGATCTCTGCTTTTCTGGAACGGATAGCGATACACCACGATTGTTGCTAATAAGAAATGATGGGCCGATCATTTAGAATGGCCTCGACTTCACACCAAACTGTATGGAATCCTTCATCATTCAGAGTTTGTTGATGTAAAACTGACGTTAGAATCCGTCGAACCATCTTTATTATGCGTTCCCACACACCTCCATGATGAGAAGCTCCACTTTATCCCTTCTTGCAGAAAGGCCTTTTGTATTTTCTGATGATTTAAAACAGCGAGAGCTTCTCTCGGCTCCCTTTCAGCACCAATGAAGTTAGTTCCAATGTCGGAACGTAGATTAGAAACTTGTCCTCTTCTACAAACAAACCTGCGCACTGCATTCATACATGAGTCAGTATCCAAAGAGTAAGCAACTTCCAAGTGCACCGCTCTACACGCCATACAAGTAAAAATGACTCCATAGCACTTTTCCAGGCTACGTCCCCTCTTGACCTCAATTAGTACAAAATAATCAACCCCCACATTGGTGAATGGGGGAAGATCTGGAATGATTCTCTCTTTGGGTAAATTAGCCATTTTCTGCTCACCCAACTTCCCTCTATGGCGCCTGCAGAAGCCACATTTGGACAGGATTCTTCTTGTGGCTGCATTGGCACTGGTGATCCAGTATTTGCACCGTAGTCTGGAGAGCACATGGTTTCTCCCACCATGGCCCACCTGTTCGTGAATGCTCTTTAGTATTAAAGAGGACACATGTTGGTCTTTGGATCGGATGACTGGATGTTTTGTATCCTCAGGCATGGCAGCTTTACTCAATCTCCCTCCAACTCTAAGCAATCCACCCTCCAAAATGGGGTCCAGTTTGTAGATAGTACTCTCCTTTTTCACTCCATATTTGCCCGATGATAATTCAGCAAACTCCTCTGAAAATCTTTCCTTTTGAGCAAAGCCAATGATGGAAATTTCTGCATTTGCAAGATCCTCTGGAGTCAAACTCTGTTCTTCAAATGTAGTTTTAAGGCACTGCATTTCCTGTTCTGCCTTGTTGTCATTGGTGTCTGCATCCCTTTGACTGAGTTGTTTTCTTTTTCGGCTCATTTCCAATAGAGACTTCCTAATTTTCAGGATCCATGCAACTGACCTCTTTAATTTTCTCCAATCAGAAAAGTAGAGAATTAGTTGCTTAGTAGCATTTGGTGTGTCTTCAACATTCACTGCATTAACTGTGAGCTCCCTTTTTACCTCTGGGTCATCAACAGAAATGTCAGAATCCAAGATGCTTACTGGCCAGGCTTCCTCGGATTCCCACAGAAATTCAGGGCCCTCCATCCATCTTCGGCTTATCAAAAAACGATCTATTGTTAACCCCCTTGAAGCTTCGTCTGCAGGATTCTGGGTGGTATGAACGTACCTCCACTGAGAGACCTCCGTTGCTCTGCGGATGGTAGATATCCTGTTCGCCACAAAGGTTTGAAATCTCCTATTCTCATTTCTGATATACTTCGGGGGGTGGTCGGCTGCAAACAAAAAACTCCTAAAATACTGTTCCTGCTAGAATAAACTGTCCTTTTTACTCCCCACAGGTCACAGACATGCAACAGGCACTCAATACGTGATGCTAAGTCAACGCTACTTTGCAAACACAGTCTCAAATACTGTCTCTGCTAGGATAATTTGCCCCTTTACCCCCCGCAGAACACCATAAAGGCCTGTTCACACCGGGACGAATTTCGCGCGCGATATTCGCCGACGTTTAACGCGTCGTGACTAAACAAAGGGCGTCAATGAGAGTGTGCACACCGCCGCTGAAAACGCGACGCGCGTAAAAGCGTCATTTTTAAAAACGCCTCGGGTTCGTTTTTTTTTTGGTTTGACGCGCCGCGTCAAAAACTATCCGACCAATGAAATCGGCCCTTTTGCTCACGTGTCTTGTGCTTCTGAAGTTACAGTAAAACACAACTTGGCGGCGCTCAAGCAAAAACGGTCTTACCGAGCACACCAACGAAGAAGACATATATACGCCACCGTCATCACTGCCACAAGACGAGGAAGAGGCAAAGCACGATGTCCAAAATAAATGTTGAGCTGCTGGTCTCCTTGGTTACGGAACATAAAGAGCTATACCTGATTTAGAAGAAATGTTCTAAATACTTGCTCTCTTCTTCTCTGCTCTTCTTCTGAGTTGCAAGCGAGTATCAGAAGCGCAAAGTCACGCAGCGCCCCCCCTATGTACGGGGGTGTTTCTGTTTTACATTAAGCGCCATCTAGTGACAGATAATGAATTTGCATGTTCATTCGGCTCATCGTCAGCGAAAATCGCTTGGGTGTGAACACAAAAAACGCTGACGAATAACGCCCGCTGATATTCGTCCCGGTGTGTACGGGCCTTAAGGGACTGGCCGTCCTTGCTCTCACCCGATCCTTTGTTTACTAGAGAATAAAAGACGGGGAGTCCCTCGGTCTGGCAGAGTCTGCTGCGGGTCGCGTACGGACGCCCAGCCCTGTTGATGCTGCTCTGCTCGGACTGACGGCTCTCCGGTCCTGTGTCACGGTAAGAGCTCATTAAAAAATGACGCTTTTACGCGTCGGTGTGCACACTCTCATTGACGCCCTTTGTTTAGTCACGACGCGTTAAACGTCGGCGAATATCGCGCGCGAAATTCGTCCCGGTGTGAACAGGCCTTTACTCTCAGCCCATCCTCTGTGAGCAGGTGTCCTGCTCCAAAAGCATGTTTTCGAAACAGGAGGGCCGCTCTCAAAACATAGAGCTCAACTCGAAACCGTTCCCAACACCCGAGCTCGGTGCTCTCCAAACATGGAGTAAACAGGTTATACAACTGATAAATGAAACACAAAACAATGAATACAGCAAAGCAACAGTGTATCAACAAGTTATATAAGTGACCCACTTAGCTGTTGTCAAGGAACATAATGCAAAATAAACTTTTTCCTCCACAGCCTCCTTTGCTCCTTTGCACAGAGTTGTAGTGCGATCAAGCCAGCCGACACTCAGATCTCCGTCGTCAAATCAGGCGACGCTTCATTTGTAGTGCGCTCTTTTACAGCAAAATAAATAAATAAAGTCCATTTAAAACCAGATTAATGGATTATATTCACCACGAGGTACAAATATGTAGCCCTATCCTTGTCTGTCCCTTGTACAATTCCAATAAATTGTGAAAGAAATGTGTTGTTGGAGTTATTCTTTCTTAATAACATTAATAATTAATATTTTTAAACAACTATTTATTTCAGGGGCGACTACACTCATATTTAATATTCAAGCAATTAAATGTTATAAATTTTGAGATTTTATGAAGTTAAAAGTCCCTAATTTCTAGGCTAAAACGACAACAAATATGAAATTGGAGGAGCTCTAAAATTAATTTGCAAACATTTTTACTGTATAATTTTTGAGATATTTGAAAGCAAAGTCCCATACTTCTGCTGTTGGACGATAACAAAAATATGAAACTGGAGAAGCTCTAAAAGGAATTTGCTCCATAGTTCCAGGCAGGGACTGATATATTTGAGTACAGGGCATCATGTACTACAATCATACTGAAAATCATACATTTTTACTGTATAATTTTGGAGATTTAAGGATGCAAAGTCCCATACTTCTGCTGTTAGACGATTGGGATTTGGTAATGAAAGTCAATTCCCTCACTGGTATCTTTTTATTGCATATTCATCCTTCTAACCTTTAGATGAAGACATCCAAAGAATACAATAGGAAAAACATTTTTACTAAACATAATATCTCAGGCACATCCAAAGTGTGCCATCAGGTCCTGATGAGAGAGGAACAGCTGGATCTAAATATCAACTGGCACATTTATTTTGTTATGGACTGAAATAGTTGTTGCAGTGCAGATTAATCTTAGCACATGTCTATGGTAATGCTTGACATGGAAACAGACTCCTGCTCTTTAAAACACAATTTTATTTTCATTTTATGAGTATGACAATGATCTCACTGCATCATGAGTGAAGGCCTGGACGGTGACTTGATGCCAACCTTTGGGAATATGTTTTTAACAGATTGTCTTAACCTTTTTTATCCTGTGTGCCAAACTTACAATTTAACGTGTAATATGAACTTCGTAACAATGCAGTGCCAAGTCACAAGTGTAGTGATGTCATGGGACTGAAGATTATTTCAAGAACTTTATTTGTATTTTCAAAAACAAAAAAATTCAGCCAAAAATTGTCTTTTAAATAAGTCCCTTGGCGACCTTCATTTTAAAAGCACAGAAATAAATGAACCAAGAGAAGAAAAAGAGATGGTGCTCAGATGTTACAGGGGATTCAAATTCAGAAACCAGTAAACACCAACTGGGATTTTACATTTTTTTATGAAAACTAAGGAAGTTAATGTTTGGAAGTTCCTGATTGTGAAAGCCTCGACATTGCTGCATAGCTTCCTAGATGCTCGCAGCACAAGGATATCTGAATGATCTCCATTTATTCAGCATTTAGAATTTAATTCTGTTTTCCAGCATTTACAATCGCAACATTATTTTATCAAAATGACATCACATATTGTGTCATTGTTCAGATGGCAAAGGGAGTCATGGAGGCCGAAAATTCACAAAGTAGCATTTGGTACAGCGAAGACAGAGATGGCACAGCAGCGGAAACATGGCGCTCAGCTGGGCGAGACCTTTTCTTAGTTATTATGGGATATTGTAGTACTACAGAGCTAAAAGATTCTTTTGTATATCAGTGTTTGAGACAGAGGGCAACTGTGCAACGTGCGCAACGACAAAACCACCCCGCCACGGACATCCATCACTGACTGGGTAAGTTATTGGATGAGTCTTTTAATTTTGTTTTAATTGTGCTTTTTTATTTGAAAATAAAACAGATAGCTGACAGGAAGCAAAGGTGAGAAAAGATGGAGAATGACCTGCAACAAAGGTGTCTGGTCAGAAGCTTTGCATAGATCTGGCAGTGCAGCCATCGCCCACCGGGGCGTCAGATGAATGCAGACATAATAGTATGGAATTTAAAGTCAAATTGGTTATGTATTGGACTTTTACAGATTCAGTGTGACAGCTGTTGTCGGTGGTTTCATGCCCAGTGCCTGCAGATGGACACAGCACAGCCTGATGCTGCAGAGACGAGGGGTTGGGATTGGGAGGACACATGCACCCTGACAGTTTTGTAAATACAGTAAATGTATCTTGATTTACGGAGAAAAGTATTTTAATAGCACCTCCAGGTTCATGTAGCTATTTCACTGTTGAAAATTGTGAATGTTCTTTAAAAATTCTCAAAAGTTGTATATTAAAAATGTTTTCACTGTGTGTGTTGTCAGATATGTCTTTAACTCAAATATATCAGTCCCTGCTTGGAAATATGGAGCAAATTCATTTTAGAGCTTCTCCAGTTTCATATTTTTGATCGTCTAACAGCAGAAGTATGGGACTTTTCTTCCAAATATCTCCAAAATTATACAGTAAAAATGTATGTGTAGAGCTCCTCCAGTTTCATATTTGTTGTCGTTTTAGCCTAGAAGTTAGGGACGTTTAACTTCTTAAAATCTCAAAATGTATAACATTTAATTGCTTGAATATTAAATATGAGTGTAGTCGCCCCTGAAATAAATAGTTGTCTAAAAATATGAATTATTAAAGTTATTAAGAAAGAATAACTCCAACAACACATTTCTTTCACAATTTATTGTTATTGTATAAGGGACAGACATATTTGTACCTCGTGGTTTTAAATGGACTTTAGATCGGAGATCTGAGTATTTGTCTAAAGTACAATGCAGCTCGGTATTATACTCTCTGTCCTGCATCAACTCTTGTTTTTGGCTTTTTAGAGTAGATGCTTTGTTTCATTTTGACTTTCTTGTTTTTTGCAGCGTTTCCAATTTATCCAATAGTGCCTTTTATGTTAGTTTGTGTTACCTTTGTTACAGAATCCATAATCAACCCACATAATCAACAACACTCTTTAAAATAAATGTAATAGATAAACCCACAGTTTATGTAAATACCACTTCTGTTCTCTTGTGTGCACACACACTTTAAATGTTAATGGCCATGTAGTGTATATGGTACCGGTTTACCTTTGTCCTGTCCTCAGCTGTCGCTGTGAGTGTCCACTCTGTCCAGCCGCCCACCCTCTCCAATGCGTGGTCCACTGATGGTTCCGGTTCGGTTCCTTCTCTGTACTGCAAGAGTAGAAGCTGTCGTGGTCGTCCAAACGATCCACCTCGAGACCCAGAAATCCCACGCCGGCGTCCTCGATCAGCTGTTATCATGTCCCATGAATGGCGATCCTGCCAAGTTCCTTAAGCGAGCTTTTCACTTTGATGTAGAGTCTCTTATGACCTCCTCCATTAGGCCGACGCGGTGGGACCAGGGGAGAACTTGCTGGGACGCGTGTCCTGCGTGTCAATAATCAATGTCCACACTGTGACCCATTTATTTTCCCTTGGTCAAATTCTAACCTTAACACGTCTGGCACGAAACTGATACGACACCGACACGCACTAACACGGTGAACAGCTGTCTGCGGTCCCCGTTTCTCACACACCTGTGTACCTGGGGCTGATTACCTGTATGCCTTCCGAGGCAGTGCGCCACCCAGTGCTCAAACATAGAACTGCAGAATGTACACATGATATATAAAGAAAACAAAACAAAGTGTTGGAATGGCTCCAAAGCGGCCAGCAGAGGGCGCGTTTCCCACACAGGGACATAAAAACACATAAACCGTGTCTTCGTTAAATAAACAAGAGAGTACACAGTAAAATTAGGGATATTTGGTGGAATACAAACAACGTTTCTGACATGATTCCCATCTTCTGTTATTGTTGTAATGAGAAAACTTTATTATTTCATGGATTTCACTAATTTCAGTGAGACACGTTATGCTGAAAACTGTTTAAATCTGAGCATGCGCGACTCACATCGGGTAGAGAGCCGTCTCTGGTCTCCGTCCAGAGCAACGGGACCTGTTGGTCCATGTCTTTAACTGTCTATGCAGTCGGAAAAACAACGTCAATCACAAAGGCGGTGCCCGATATTCCCAGGTGGCCTGAACGCACCGTGAGTAGTAGTAGAGGAGAGCAGTTGAAACACTTTTTAATTAAACATCATTTACAAAGCGGTCCTATCGCACTGAAAGCTGATATTTAGTCACCATAGCAACCGACACGTGTCATCTGTCAGATACAGCTGCATCTTCAGATTTGGACCAAACCATTCAGGAGTTATTACAGCGGGGGGGTAATGTTTCATCTGTCCCTCCTGGACGGGACGAATGAAACATATAGTTTAATTCATATAAACTTCCAACAACTTTAATATTTGACTGTAGGCTATATCATGGATGGTACTTCCAACAGGTGTTATTATAGCTAGATTGGTGCAGGGCTATACGTCTTTGTGAATGTCTGTTAATAACTAATCATCGTCATCATGAAGCGCGTATGAAGGTTATTGAAATATCATCAGCACTGTGGATGATTATGACATTTTTACAGCCATAACAGTATGTTTTTCCATTTATATCATGGTTTTATTGTGGAAAATGTCGTTTCACTAGGTTTTTACATGGGTTAGACCACTGGACATCCAAATAACCCCCGCCGTCAGTCTCCAGGATAACATGGGAAAACTCGACCCCCCCTACCTGGTGGGCTGAAATATATTGTCATCTTTCTAAAACTGCTTTTCCATGTCTCACCTCCATAAATAATTGTATAGACACAGATATTATATTAATATCTTTCTCGTGTAAACAAGCAACCAATATGAAGGTCTGGGATTGTGGAGAACACTAACTGGTCTACTGAGTGAGCATGCAGTCAAACCTTTAAATTAAAAACACTCGTTAATAATCGAAAAAATGTAACCGCTAATGAAGTTTACTTTTGACCATCAAAACTCATTTATCGGCTGTAACTCCGCAATAAAAGGAAATAACAGGAAGATATATGGCTGATAGAAGGAGGGTAACATGCTCTATGGTCTGATAGGAGGAGGTTAACATGCTCTATGGTCTGATAGGAGGAGGTTAACATGCTCTATGGTCTGATAGGAGGAGGTTAACATGCTCTATGGTCTGATAGGAGGAGGGTAACATGCTCTATGGTCTGATAGGAGGAGGTTAACATGCTCTATGGTCTGATGGGAGGTTAACATGATGGTCTGATAGGAGGAGGGTAACATGCTCTATGGTCTGATAGGAGGAGGTTAACATGCTCTATGGTCTGATAGGAGGAGGTTAGCATGCTCTATGGTCTGATAGGAGGAGGTTAACATGCTCTATGGTCTGATAGGAGGAGGGTAACATGCTCTATGGTCTGATAGGAGGAGGTTAACATGCTCTATGGTCTGATAGGAGGAGGGTAACATGCTCTATGGTCTGATAGGAGGAGGGTAACATGCTCTATGGGCTGATAGGAGGGAGGGTTAACATGCTCTATGGTCTGATAGGAGGAGGTTAACATGCTCTATGGTCTGATAGGAGGAGGGTAACATGCTCTATGGTCTGATAGGAGGAGGTTAACATGTTCTATGGTCTGATAGGAGGAGGTTAACATGCTCTATGGTCTGATAGGAGGAGGTTAACATGCTCTATGGTCTGATAGGAGGAGGTTAACATGCTCTATGGTCTGATAGGAGGAGGTTAACATGCTCTATGGTCTGATAGAGGAGGAGGGTAACATGCTCTATGGTCTGATAGGAGGAGGGTAACATGCTCTATGGTCTGATAGGAGGAGGTTAACATGCTCTATGGTCTGATAGGAGGAGGGTTAACATGCTCTATGGTCTGATAGGAGGAGGTTAACATGCTCTATGGTCTGATAGGAGGAGGTTAACATGCTCTATGGTCTGATAGGAGGAGGGTTAACATGCTCTATGGTCTGATAGGAGGAGGTTAACATGCTCTATGGTCTGATAGGAGGAGGTTAACATGCTCTATGGTCTGATAGGAGGAGGGTAACATGCTCTATGGTCTGATAGGAGGAGGTTAACATGCTCTATGGTCTGATAGGAGGAGGTTAACATGCTCTATGGTCTGATAGGAGGAGGTTAACATGCTATATGGTCTGATAGGAGGTTAACATGCTCTATGGTCTGATAGGAGGAGTTAACATGCTCTATGGTCTGATAGGAGGAGGGTAACATGCTCTATGGTCTGATAGGAGGAGGTTAACATGCTCTATGGTCTGATAGGAGGAGGGTAACATGCTCTATGGTCTGATAGGAGGAGGTTAACATGCTCTATGGTCTGATAGGAGGAGGTTAACATGCTCTATGGTCTGATAGGAGGAGGGTAACATGCTCTATGGTCTGATGGTCTATGGTCTGATAGGAGGAGGTTAACATGCTCTATGGTCTGATAGGAGGAGGTAACATGCTCTATGGTCTGATAGGAGGAGGTTAACATGCTCTATGGTCTGATAGGAGGAGGTTAACATGCTCTATGGGCTGATAGGAGGAGGTTAACATGCTATATGGTCTGATAGGAGGTTAACATGCTCTATGGTCTGATAGGAGGAGGTTAACATGCTCTATGGTCTGATAAGAGGAGGTTAACATGCTCTATGGTCTGATAGGAGGAGGTTAACATGCTCTATGGTCTGATAGGAGGAGGGTAACATGCTCTATGGTCTGATAGGAGGAGGTTAACATGCTCTATGGTCTGATAGGAGGAGGGTAACATGCTCTATGGTCTGATAGGAGGAGGGTAACATGCTCTATGGTCTGATAGGAGGAGGTTAACAACATGCTCTATAGTCTGATAGGAGGAGGGTAACATGCTCTATGGTCTGATAGGAGGAGTTAACATGCTCTATGGTCTGATAGGAGGAGGTTAACATGTTCTATGGTCTGATAGGAGGAGGTTAACATGCTCTATGGTCTGATAGGAGGAGGTTAACATGCTCTATGGTCTGATAGGAGGAGGGTAACATGCTCTATGGTCTGATAGGAGGAGGGTAACATGCTCTATGGTCTGATAGGAGGAGGTTAACATGCTCTATGGTCTGATAGGAGGAGGTTAACATGCTCTATGGTTTGATAGGAGGAGGGTAACATGCTCTATGGTCTGATAGGAGGAGGGTAACATGCTCTATGGTCTGATAGGAGGAGGTTAACAACATGCTCTATATGGTCTGATAGGAGGAGGGTAACATGCTCTATGGTCTGATAGGAGGAGTTAACATGCTCTATGGTCTGATAGGAGGAGGTTAACATGTTCTATGGTCTGATAGGAGGAGGTTAACATGCTCTATGGTCTGATAGGAGGAGGGGTAACATGCTCTATGGTCTGATAGGAGGAGGGTAACATGCTCTATGGTCTGATAGGAGGAGGTTAACATGCTCTATGGTCTGTAACATGCTCTATGGTCTGATAGGAGGAGGGTAACATGCTCTATGGTCTGATAGGAGGAGGTTAACATGCTCTATGGTCTGATAGGAGGAGGTTAACATGCTCTATGGTCTGATAGGAGGAGGTTAACATGCTCTATGGTCTGATAGGAGGAGGAGGTAACAACATGGTCTGATAGGAGGAGGGTAACATGCTCTATGGGCTGATAGGAGGAGGTTAACATGCTCTATGGTCTGATAGGAGGAGGGTAACATGCTCTATGGTCTGATAGGAGGAGGGTAACATGCTCTATGGTCTGATAGGAGGAGGGTAACATGCTCTATGGTCTGATAGGAGGAGGTTAACATGCTCTATGGTCTGATAGGAGGAGGGTAACATGCTCTATGGTCTGATAGGAGGAGGGTAACATGCTCTATGGTCTGATAGGAGGAGGGTAACATGCTCTATGGTCTGGTAACATGCTCTATGGTCTGATAGGAGGAGGGTAACATGCTCTATGGTCTGATAGGAGGAGGTTAACATGCTCTATGGTCTGATAGGAGGAGGGTAACATGCTCTATGGTCTGATAGGAGGAGGGTTAACATGCTCTATGGTCTGATAGGAGGAGGTTAACATGCTCTATGGTCTGATAGGAGGAGGGGTAACATGCTCTATGGTCTGATAGGAGGAGGTTAACATGCTCTATGGTCTGATAGGAGGAGGTTAACATGCTCTATGGTCTGATAGGAGGAGGGTAACATGCTCTATGGTCTGATAGGAGGAGGTTAACATGCTCTATGGTCTGATAGGAGGAGGTTAACATGCTCTATGGGCTGATAGGAGGAGGTTAACATGCTATATGGTCTGATAGGAGGTTAACATGCTCTATGGTCTGATAGGAGGAGTTAACATGCTCTATGGTCTGATAAGAGGAGGTTAACATGCTCTATGGTCTGATAGGAGGAGGTTAACATGCTCTATGGTCTGATAGGAGGAGGGTAAAATGCTCTATGGTCTGATAGGAGGAGGTTAACATGCTCTATGGTCTGATAGGAGGAGGGTAACATGCTCTATGGTCTGATAGGAGGGGTAACATGCTCTATGGTCTGATAGGAGGAGGTTAACATGCTCTATGGTCTGATAGGAGGAGGGTAACATGCTCTATGGTCTGATAGGAGGGGTAACATGCTCTATGGTCTGATAGGAGGAGGTTAACAACATGCTCTATAGTCTGATAGGAGGAGGGTAACATGCTCTATGGTCTGATAGGAGGAGTTAACATGCTCTATGGTCTGATAGGAGGAGGTTAACATGTTCTATGGTCTGATAGGAGGAGGTTAACATGCTCTATGGTCTGATAGGAGGAGGGTAACATGCTCTATGGTCTGATAGGAGGAGGGTAACATGCTCTATGGTCTGATAGGAGGAGGGTAACATGCTCTATGGTCTGATAGGAGGAGGTTAACATGCTCTATGGTCTGATAGGAGGAGGTTAACATGCTCTATGGTCTGATAGGAGGAGGGTAACATGCTCTATGGTCTGATAGGAGGAGGGTAACATGCTCTATGGTCTGATAGGAGGAGGTTAACAACATGCTCTATAGTCTGATAGGAGGAGGGTAACATGCTCTATGGTCTGATAGGAGGAGTTAACATGCTCTATGGTCTGATAGGAGGAGGTTAACATGTTCTATGGTCTGATAGGAGGAGGGTAACATGCTCTATGGTCTGATAGGAGGTTAACATGCTCTATGGTCTGATAGGAGGAGGTTAACATGCTCTATGGTCTGATAGGAGGAGGGTAACATGCTCTATGGGCTGATAGGAGGAAGTTAACATGCTCTATGGTCTGATAGGAGGTTAACATGCTCTATGGTCTGATAGGAGGAGTTAACATGCTCTATGGTCTGATAAGAGGAGGTTAACATGCTCTATGGTCTGATAGGAGGAGGTTAACACGCTCTATGGTCTGATAGGAGGAGGGTAACATGCTCTATGGTCTGATAGGAGGAGGGTAACATGCTCTATGGGCTGATAGGAGGAGGTTAACATGCTCTATGGTCTGATAGGAGGAGGTTAACATGCTCTATGGTCTGATAGGAGGAGGGTAACATGCTCTGTGGTCTGATAGGAGGAGGGTAACATGCTCTATGGGCTGATAGGAGGAGGTTAACATGCTCTATGGTCTGATAGGAGGAGGGTAACATGCTCTATGGTCTGATAGGAGGAGGGTAACATGCTCTATGGTCTGATAGGAGGAGGGTAACATGCTCTATGGGCTGATAGGAGGAGGTTAACATGCTCTATGGTCTGATAGGAGGAGGGTAACATGCTCTATGGTCTGATAGGAGGAGGGTAACATGCTCTATGGTCTGATAGGAGGAGGGTAACATGCTCTATGGTCTGATAGGGAGGAGGGTAACATGCTCTATGGTCTGATAGGAGGAGGGTAACATGCTCTATGGTCTGATAGGAGGAGGTTAACATGCTCTATGGTCTGATAGGAGGGGTAACTTGCTCTATGGTCTGATAGGAGGAGGTTAACATGCTCTATGGTCTGATAGGAGGAGGTTAACATGCTCTATGGTCTGATAGGAGGAGGTTAACATGCTCTATGGTCTGATAGGAGGGGTAACATGCTCTATGGTCTGATAGGAGGGAGGTTAACATGCTCTATGGTCTGATAGGAGGAGGTTAACATGCTCTATGGTCTGATAGGAGGGTTAACATGCTCTATGGTCTGATAGGAGGAGGGTAACATGCTCTATGGTCTGATAGGAGGAGGTTAACATGCTCTATGGTCTGATAGGAGGAGGTTAACATGCTCTATGGTCTGATAGGAGGAGGTAACATGCTCTATGGTCTGATAGGAGGAGGGTAACATGCTCTATGGTCTGATAGGAGGAGGTAACAGGCTCTATGGTCTGATAGGAGGAGGTTAACATGCTCTATGGTCTGATAGGAGGAGGGTAACATGCTCTATGGTCTGAAAGGAGGTTAACATGCTCTATGGTCTGATAGGAGGAGGTTAACATGCTCTATGGTCTGATAGGAGGAGGGTAACATGCTCTATGGTCTGATAGGAGGAGGTTAACATGCTCTATGGTCTGATAGGAGGAGGGTAACATGCTCTATGGTCTGATAGGAGGAGGTTAACATGCTCTATGGTCTGATAGGATGAGGTTAACATGCTCTATGGTCTGATAGGAGGAGGGTAACATGCTCTATGGTCTGATAGGAGGAAGTCTGTCTATCATCACACTCTTAGGCACAAGGGGTCCCATATTCTGATAACAGCTGTCAAAATATGTGACCCTTTTTGCCTTAGACCAGATGTTGACCAGAATGATTATTGTTTCTTGTCTATACATAAAGTATGAAGATAAAACAAGTCACCTGTAATGGTTTGGTTGTTGTGACAGGTGAATTTTGAAATGTTCAAATATAGCTATATGAATTTATTTATGGGGACAATTCACAATGAGTTCACAATCAAACTATTACTTGGTTATTGATCATTTCCTCTCACAGCTGACGTAGTTTTATTATTATTATTATTATTTATATCAGCCGCATCCTCATGATTAAGTCTACTCTGTGATGTTTATTAGGAGCCAACAGAATAAACACGCACACACAACACACACACAGAAACATATGTCTTCGTTTCTTTATTTATATTTATTATTAGACACTAGTCATTCAAAATGCAATACAGCCTGTATCTCATGTCTGTATACCCAACAACATGTCTACACTCTCGGCGCTGAACCTTCATTATAAACAGCTGAGAGCGTAACAGAGTCGTAACGAAGTCATCAACCTGCACAGTGGCAACAGCGCCCCTGCAGGCACACAATACGATGGGCACAGAATTTGGTGTCACACCGGCTCTCCCCTAGTAGTACACCAGAAGCAGGTAAGCGTTTTAGGATTCATAACGTTTATGTTCGCAGAGAGATATAAAGTCACGTTAAAGGGTTTAAAATGAACTTAAAAACTACAGCGTTGACTTTGTAAGAACTACAGACATTCAGAGGGAACCCTGCTAACGGCTAACGGCGGCTAACGCTCGCTAACGGCTAGCGAACGCTAACGGCTAACGGTCGCTAACGGTCGCTAACGGCTAACGGTCGCTAAACTAGCTAGCTAGAAACGTAACTTGCACTGTTTTCGGTTTAATATCTATTAATATTTAATTAATAATGTATTAATTAATATCTATGTTTCTGCCTTCCTCTGTGGTTAAAGTCGGCTACACGTCTAGTTGAAGCATTACGGAGGTCTGAAACACACTTTGAGATTCATGAAAACTTTATTTTTGTGTGAAAAGATGAAATATTGGGATATTTTAACTGGTTTATTTTTTATTTTTAAGTGTTTTTTTTGTAATTGCTTTATTGACAAGATAAAGTCAGTACAGTAAAATAAAACAATAAAACTAATCACTATTACACCCAGAACTATAGTCCACTCATCAAGGAGCTATATGTAAACATAAACATGTTTAATTAATCACATTAATACACACAAACAACCTTTACAACCAAAAACACTGAAATATGTTTTTAACAAATATTAAATAAATATAGAAAAGTAAATACTGTAAATGAGGGATGAAAACAAAATTATATTGTGTGTGTGTCAGTAAGTGTGTGTGTCTCTGTTAGTGTGTGTGTCTCTCTGTTAGTGTGTGTGTGTCTCTGTTAGTGTGTGTGTCTCTGTTAGTGTGTGTGTCTCTGTTAGTGTGTGTGTGTCTCTCTGTTAGTGTTTGTGTGTCTCTCTGTTAGTGTTTGTGTCTCTGTTAGTGTGTGTGTGTCTCTCTGTTAGTGTTTGTGTGTCTCTCTGTTAGTGTTTGTGTCTCTGTTAGTGTGTGTGTCTCTGTTAGTGTGTGTGTGTCTGTTAGTGTGTGTGTGTCTCTGTTAGTGTGTGTGTGTCTCTGTTAGTGTGTGTGTGTCTCTGTTAGTGTGTGTGTCTCTGTTAGTGTGTGTGTGTCTCTGTTAGTGTGTGTGTGTCTCTGTTAGTGTGTGTGTCTCTCTGTTAGTGTTTGTGTCTCTGTTAGTGTGTGTGTCTCTGTTAGTGTGTGTGTGTGTCTCTGTTAGTGTGTGTGTGTCTCTGTATGTGTGTGTGTCTCTCTGTTAGTGTGTGTGTCTCTGTTAGTGTGTGTGTCTCTGTTAGTGTGTGTGTCTGTTAGTGTGTGTGTCTCTGTTAGTGTGTGTGTCTGTTAGTGTGTGTGTGTCTCTCTGTTAGTGTGTGTGTCTCTGTTAGTGTGTGTGTCTCTGTTAGTGTGTGTGTCTGTTAGTGTGTGTGTCTCTGTTAGTGTGTGTGTCTGTTAGTGTGTGTGTGTCTCTCTGTTAGTGTGTGTGTCTCTGTTAGTGTGTGTGTCTCTGTTAGTGTGTGCGTCTGTTAGTGTGTGTGTGTCTCTCTGTTAGTGTGTGTGTCTGTTAGTGTGTGTGTGTGTGTGTGTCTATTAGTGTGTGTGTGTGTGTGTGTGTGTGTGTGTATATATATATATATGTATATATATATATAAATAGTGTGTAGTTGTTGGTCTGTAAGGAGTGTAATGTGCCGTTTCCTCCACTAGATGGCGCTGCTATCTTTCTTTAAAATGACTCCGTGGTTCCTTCTGTCCCCAAAAAACAACAAATCATCTATTTCTTTATATTATTATTATTTATATTATTATTATTATTATTATTATTATTATTATTATTATTATTATTATTATTATTTAAGCAGATATGCACATGAAATGAGCAGGAGGGGTTTAAATAACTGATCACAACCTGTTACAAGTAAAAGTACTGCAGTAACAGTACTAATGCCACACTGTAGAAATACTCTGTTACAAGTAAAAGTACTGCAGTAACAGTACTAATGCCACACTGTAGAAATACTCTGTTACAAGTAAAAGTACTAAAGGAACAGTACTAATGCCACACTGTAGAAATACTCTGTTACAAGTAAAAGTACTGCAGTAACAGTACTAATGCCACACTGTAGAAATACTCTGTTACAAGTAAAAGTACTGCAGTAGCAGTACTAATGCCACACTGTAGAAATACTCTGTTACAAGTAAAAGTACTGCATTGAACTCAACTGTGTGGCCTCATACTGTACTAGCTGTTCTAGCAGTGCATACTGATTTGGCCAAAATGTACATGTAGTATGCAAACAAAAGCAGTACCTGCAGTATGCCAAATGTACCCGCATGTAGTACTGTATGGCCAGTATTTTTTGGGTTTTAATAGACAGGACAGCTGGGTGGGGGTGGACATGCAGGAACTCGTCACAGGTCGGACTTGAACCCTGGACCTCTGCATTGAGGTCTCTAAGCATATGTGCGCCCGCTCCACCCGCTGAACCACCCCCGCCACACTAAATTCCCTTTTGAGACTTTTTTATGCAAATCATCAACTCCGTAGAGCTCAAATATGGAAAGTTTTACCAAAAGCAATGGTTAATTGCAAATTTGGAGTTCAGAAGCTCAGTAACTGCAGTACTGCAGTAACAGTACTAATGCCACACTGTAGAAATACTCGGCGGGCGGAGTTATAAAGCTCTATAAAAAAAAGAGAGAAAGCAGCGAGAAAACTTCATATTTTGATGAAATTTTGATAAAGAATTATAGATTATAGAATTAGAATCTGTACAACTGAGCTCCAGATACCTGATCAGCTCCAATGGTCTCACTATTACTAATTGGACTTCCTCTGCTCCTTAATATTAATATAATAATAATATAATATTAATATAATATTAATATACATATTACCAAAGGCCCAGAGGAGAGGTCTGCAGCACGCGGTCTCACTCACACTCTTCTGTTTTCTATCATTTCTGTTTGCTGATGAATTTTCCTCCACGTTAAATATAGACGTGATCTATATTTGTAACTCAGTTGTTACAATATTAGCATGCATTTATGTTATTATTATTATTATTATTATTATTATTATTATTATTAACTGTGTCTGTGTGATTGTAAAGATGTAACAGACCCATGTGTCCACCGCGTGGCGCTGTCTGCCTGCAGACTGCAGGACACACACTTCCGTTTATTATGAGACGAGGAGAACTAACACACACACACACACACACACACACACACACACACACACACACACACACACACACACACACACACACACACACACACACACACACACACACACACACACTCCCATTTATTATGGGAGAAGGAGCGCTACAGCACAGGTACATCGAAATTCAGATGAGCAGAGATCTGAGGAACTTAGAAAGGAGAGAAACCCTCGTTCAAATAAAGTTAAAGGATCTTTACAAGTGTGTGTGTGTGTGTGTTTTCTCCTTAACTTCTCCAGGACATGAACACCTGTTTCCTGGTGAAAGTCTTGTGTTTTCTCCTTAACTTCTCCAGGACATGAACACCTGTTTCCTGGTGAAAGTCTGGTGTTTTCTCCTTAACTTCTCCAGGACATGAACACCTGTTTCCTGGTGAAAGTCTTGTGTTTTCTCCTTAACTTCTCCAGGACATGAACACCTGTTTCCTGGTGAGGACATGTCTGGTGAAAGTCTTGTGTTTTCTCCTTATCTTCTCCAGGACATGAACACCTGTTTCCTGGTGAAAGTCTTGTGTTTTCTCCTTAACTTCTCCAGGACATGAACACCTGTTTCCTGGTGAAAGTCTTGTGTTTTCTCCTTAACTTCTCCAGGACATGAACACCTGTTTCCTTGGTGAAAGTCTTGTGTTTTCTCCTTATCTTCTCCAGGACATGAACACCTGTTTCCTGGTGAAAGTCTTGTGTTTTCTCCTTAACTTCTCCAGGACATGAACACCTGTTTCCTGGTGAAAGTCTTGTGTTTTCTCCTTAACTTCTCCAGGACATGAACACCTGTTTCCTGGTGAAAGTCTTGTGTTTTCTCCTTAACTTCTCCAGGACATGAACACCTGTTTCCTGGTGAAAGTCTTGTGTTTTCTCCTTAATTTTCTCCAGGACATGAACACCTGTTTCCTGGTGAAAGTCTTTGTTTTCTCCTTAACTTCTCCAGGACATGAAGACCTGTTTCCTGGTGAAAGTCTTGTGTTTTCTCCTTAACTTCTCCAGGACATGAACACCTGTTTCCTGGTGAAAGTCTTGTGTTTTTCTCCTTAACTTCTCCAAAATGAAACCTGTTTCCTGGTGAAAATATGTTTTCTCCTAAACTTCTCAGGACATGAACACCTGTTTCCTGGTGAAAGTCTTGTGTTTTCTCCTTAATTTTCTAACACACCTGCATCAATGATTTGTTGGATTTGTAAAATGTTTCTTTGTAGAATTTTACCAAAATAACAAACAAAAATCTTTTAAGAAAAGATTTAAAATAAAATAACTTAATGGAAAATATATTTTTTAAAGCTCTTCAATATGGACTTTTTTGAGTTTGGTTTGTGTGATAATTATTTATTTGACACTTTCTGCACTTTTTTGGTGGTTTTTTTTTTACACTTTATTTGCCGCTTTTTACAAAGTTTTTGCATCTTTTTAAGAGTTTTTAAAAACACTTTCGTAATTATTTTTTTTAATCTTTCTGGACTTTTTTGAGCCTTTGGTGCTTCTTTGAGTTCTGCTATGTCGATCATGATGTAACGACACGATGACGTGTCATATCTCCGGGATATGATTTAAAAGATGAAATAATACATGTATAATAATAATAATAATAATAATTTTCATTTCAGGACATCTGGATGATTTCTACCTTCATCTTTCTCGTCTTCCTCTTCATCTCCAACATGTTTGCAGCCATTGACTTTCTCTCTCTCTCTCCCCTTTCTCCCCCCCTTCTGTCTTTCTCACCCCCTTCTCTCTCTCTCCACATCTCTCTCTCCATCTCTCCTTTTCTCCCACCTTTGCTCTCTCTCTTTCTCCCTCTCACCCCTTCTCTCCCCCCTCTCTCCCTCTCTCTCTCTCTCTCTCCCCCTCTCTCCCTCTCTCTCTCTCTCTCTCCCCTCTCTCCCTCTCTCTCTCTCTCTCTCTCTCCCCCTCTCTCCCTCTCTCTCTCTCTCTCTCTCTCTCTCCCCCCTCTCTCCCTCTCTCTCTCCCTCTCTCCCTCTCTCTCTCTCTCTCTCTCCCCTCTCTCCCTCCTCTCTCTCTCTCTCTCTCCCCTCTCCCCCCCTCTCCCTCTCTCTCTCTCTCTCTCTCTCCCCTCTCCCCCCTCCCCTCTCCCTCTCTCTCTCTCCCCTCTCTCCCTCTCTCCCCCTCTCCCCCCCTCTCTCTCTCCCCCCCTCCCTCCCCCTCTCTCTCTCTCTCTCCCCCTCTCCCCCCTCCCTCTCTCTCTCTCTCTCTCACAGAGATATTTTTCCAGGCTTTCCAGACGTTTCTGCGTCCCTGGAGGAAGGCAGAAGGCAGCGGGCTAAAGGAGGATAAATATTTAATCAGCGCTGCTCTGGATGGAGTTTTTTGCTTAATTAGAGGAATTCTTTGCTCCTGCCACGAAAATGAACAAAAAATGACTCCTTGAGATGTCAAAACCTCCCCAAAAACATCAAAAAGGATGATCAGAGACGGACAAAAATACTATTATGTCTCATATAGATGCTGCGAGGCCGTTTCTGTTTAATCTAAATTAAAGTCACATATTTTATAGCAGTTTTATAGCTTGCTAACTCCTGGTGTGTGTGTGTGTGTGTGAGAAAGGGAGGGAGGGAGGGAGAGGGAGAGCGCGCCATATGTCCGTGCGTAAAAAAGCGCAAATTGGTGCCAAATTTGCGCTGCGCCCGTGTCAGTCAGCCTGAACGCGGGATGACAGAAGAGATTATTCCACATGAAACCAGTTAATCCCCCCAAATCTGATGTGAAGGAAGTGTGAGGTGGTTGGAGGAAGTGAATACAGATTCCTGTAACTGATGCCTGTTACAGTCTCGTGTCCGCGGAAATAAATCAGGAGAGGGTTAGTGAAGGGAGCGGGAAGGTTTGGATGAAGGAGATTTAACTTCTGTCTCTCAACATCTCATTTAATGACATATCCAGGCGTTAAAACCCACGTTCATTCAGCGGGGGGCCTGTTTTTGTGCATGTGTTTGTGTGCGTGTGGTGTGTTTTTGTGCATGTGATTGTGTGTGCGTGTTTGGTATATGTATTTGTGTACGTACGTGTGTGTGTGTGTTTGTGTGTGGGTGTATTTGTGTGATTGTGTCTGTGCGTGTTTGTGTGTATATACGTGTATTTGTGTACGTACGTGTGTGTGTGTGTGTGTGTGTGTATTTGCATGTGTGATTGTGTCTGTGCGTGTTTGTGTGTATACGTGTATTTGTGTGCGTACGTGTGTGTGTGTGTGTGCGTACCTGTGTGTGCGTACCTGTTGTGTGTATACCTGTGTGTATTTGTGTGCGTACCTGTGTGTGTGTGTGTGTGTGTGCGTACCTGTGTGTGTGTGTGTGTGTGTGTGTGTGTGTGTGTGTGAGAACATACTCCCCCACATGCTGTGGGTTTAACGTGAGTGAAGCATCGCGTCCGTGTGTCTGAATGTTTAAAAGGTCCTCAGCTCTAATCTCTCCATGTCCACACTTTAAAAACTTCGTTTTTTAGAGCGCGCACGGCCGGACACGCGGAAACCCTTATTTGGCGTGCGTAGGTGACGCAACGCGAGACTTCCAGCCAATGCCAATGCCAGAGGTGCGAGTAGCATTCAAATAAAGTGTCCTTATTTGGTGGTGTCCCCGCCCCCTCCTGATCCTCGCCGGTCCCCCGGGATCTCCGGAGCCCCGGACCCCGGGAGAAGGAGCTCTCCGCCGGGACAGAGGAGCCATAAAGAGCCGGGGAGGGAGGGGGAAGAGATTTCTCGCTGCCCAATCCCCCTGTTCCCCCGGGAGCGCAGCCTTCCACGGTCCGTCCCTCCCTCTTGTTTGCTAATCATTTCATTTTACTCCTTTTTGAAGCGCGGGCTTGTTTTTATCCTATGCACTTTTCATTTCTTCCACAATCCGCGCGCGTCTCTCTGCTCGCCTCCCTCTGATCCCCGGCTCTCCACGCTCCGTTCTCCCGGCGTCAGGCTCTCCAGATCCCGGCTGATTCTCTCCTCTCTCCCTCTCTCTCTCTCTCCTCCTTCCCTCTCTCTCTCTCTCGGCTCCTCTGAGATGCTCTCTCCGCTCTCCGCCCTCTTTTAACTTCACAGAAACGCCGGTTTTAAAGCGCGGACTGCCCTGGCTGCTGGGATCTAAAACAACCCCGGGAGAAACCCAGAGGGATCCCGGCTCTTCTTTTGGATCAGTACTCGGTACTTTGGGGGAAAGCTCGCTCGCTCTCTCGCTCGTGTGTCCTCCACCCCTCCCCTTCTTCCCTTCTTCCGCATCGCTCCTCTTCTTCTCCACCTTAATCCAGGTGGTCCTTTGGCTTTTTTTAGTTCGCTGGTACAGGGAGGATTATTCTTTTGCTTCTTTCTTTTTTCTGGTGAAGACAAAAGCTCCCAGAAGGACACTTTGATGTTCTCCATCCAGGACAGCCTCCCCCGGGGGGCCCTGACCATGAAGGAGGAGCCGCTCCCCACCGGCATGACCCCGGTCCGCTCCTGGATGCAGGGCGCAGGGATTTTGGACGCCAACACAGCGGCCCAGAGGTAAAAATATCACCCAAAAACATGCAACTTTTCATCTGTCTGCTCTGCTTCTCTCTGCGCTGCCGACCCGCTGATTTAAAAAACTCCAGCGGGAAGGTGAAAGTCCCGTTTCCATCCTCCGGGATCCGTTTGGAAGAAGTGGCGTTCAGTCCGCGGAAAGACGAGAAAACACCAAGTTCAAAGCAAAAGTTCAACAACAAAGTGCAGCTTCAATGTCAGTTATGTTCGAGAAAAATAAAAATACATCTAACTAAACCGAGAGGACGAAGCCGTGCACGCGTGTATCTGGAAAAGGATAAAATAACTCAAAACCAGAGAGACACCAAAGCATCTGGACATTTGAGGATGCTTTAAGGCGCTTGGTTTAAATCTTTAAAAGAATCGATGTAAAAGTAACTGGATTTTGTTAATAATTCAGGGGGGGGGGGGAAAGTGAAGCAAAAATGTTTTCAACAAACAAACTAAATCTCAGGAAGAATCCCAGCCTGTCTGTTGTAACCGATCTATCTGTGTTTTCTCAGTAATTCTACCCAGCGCGGTTAATGGTTTCAGCGGTGAGCGGCAGCACCTTCACGCCGCCTGCCTGCTCCCCTCCGCCGGGTTCGGCTTCACCAACAGCCCGGTGCGAGCCAAGACACACGCCGAATCGCGCTCCTCACATCCCCATGTCTTTGCAAAGCAAAACCCAACTCCAAATAGCATTTTGCACGTGCCACACCGCGGCTCTGATTATTCATTTAAACAAATCTGAGATGCGGTTTGGTTGCTGCGCGAACCCGCCGCGCGTAAAGAGCCGCGGGACGGAGCAGCGCGGGGCTGTTCTCCTCCTTTCTTTAATAGCAATTAAAGAGCATTTAGCATTTGATAAATGAAATTAATACTTTACAATTTAATGACATCACACAGCATGTTCTCTTTCCCAAAGGCTCCTAAATCGGAGACGAATTTGTCAAACGTGAGTTTACGCGATATTTTATTTATGAAGCGACTCGAAGAGGAAATAAATCTTAATTTAAGTGACAACGGGTTGATTTAAAAATACTCCGCAGATTCTCACGTGCAAGGTAAATTAAATAACTCAACGTTTTACCTCCGTGATGCAAACACACACACACACGTTCGCACACACACACACACACACACACACACACACACAGTCCGAAAGACATCTGATCCGACACCGAGTTTCACTGCGAAATTAATCGATTTTAAATACGTAAAATTGATGAAATTTGAATTTAAAATAGGAAATATGAATTAACAAAATACCCAACTTAACGTCGTAATATAATACGCGCAGTTTAAAATATATAAAGATATCTCTTTAGAGTTTAATTTTTTTTTATTGCGAATTTCTCCAAACTGCGAAGTTATTTCCGCTAAACTTTGACTTTTCAAGGACGGTTTTTTTTAAGGGTCTAAATTGTATAAAAGTATAAAAGTAAGACGTGTTTCTCTGGGGTGAGCTGGGGGGGGGGTATTACTGAAATAAATCAATGCAGGATTTGCAGCGCAGCCTCGGGTTTAAATCACATCCATCAGCTGCTCCAACAGTCTGCAAAAACCTCATGTTTCCTCCCAAAACACACACACACACACACACACACACACACACATAGTTTATGTCTCCTTTTTTAATATATCCAGATTTGTTCTCATGTCGGATTTTAGCGCATAAATCTGCAACGTCTACACACAAATGTACGTTTAATTTCCACGTTTTTAAAAAAAAAATCTTCTTCCAACATTTAGTGACTTTTGCCTTTTTGAGTCTTTTAATCCAGCAAACAGTGGAGCTTTCTGATTGGAAACACATTTCAAACACCTGTTTCACATCACAGGTCGTTAAAGCACCACTTGGCTCATGAAGCAGAAACAGACCGTTATTGTTAAAATATGTGAGATATAAAACCAGAGAGCAGACAAGGTGTAACAGGTCGGGGGGGGGGGGTGTAAAACTCTAAATCACAAACATTATTGTCTCTATTATGTGATCATTTCAATGTTTTATTTTATCCAGATTACTCTGTTTAATATTAATAGGAGGCAGCGAGTATTTCAGGATTCAGAAGGTAAAATTTGAAGATTTTGTGACTTAAAAAAGTGTCTTTTTATGACAATTAATCAGTCATTTTAAGCTTATGTTTCCCTTTTTAATTAACTTACCAAAGAAGAGCTGCAAATGTTCAGAATTTACAAGCTACAAGTAGAAAATGTGGGCTTAAAAATGACTTTTACGACAAGGAATGAGTTATTTAAAAGGCTTATTGTCTCTATAAATGAATGAGTACCCACAAAAAGCAACAAAAATGTATATTTCAGAAGCTCAAAGCTTTCGGCTCTAATCTGAACACAGGTTGTAAATATAATAAGTTTCCTTATATATATGACATTTGTGTTTAAAAATGTGTTTTTGTCTGCACAAACTGTGCAGACACAGACGTCCGAGTGAGAAACATGAAGACTCAGCGTGCACATCCATGATGAAGGTGTAGAAGCGAGCCCGGAGTGTTTTTGGGGTAAAACGTCCCGGTCCTCCGCCGCGCCCGTTAGCGTGTAACCTAACATCCTTAACGAGGAGCTGTGACCCTGACGACGACGTCTGTTCTCATGATAAATAAGACCTGTTGAGGAGTGTTGTCCTCCAGGGTCAAAATGACACTCTGTTAGACGCTGCTTTACATTTTTGGCATTTTTTATTCCATTTACACCATTATATATATATATAATATATTCTCCACTACAACTATTTATTTGCACCAGTTTTACACTTAGCCTATTTTTGGAATTCATGGCCAAAAAATCTCATTTAACTATATGAAATTTCCTATTTTTTGTGTAAGAAAAAAAGCTGAAATTCTGAATGATTTTGACTGTTACTATCAGAGCAATGAAGGTTCGTCAGGATAAGGCTATAAAATGAAATACAAGAGATCTGATCCTTCATTTCCTTTTGTAAAGAGCGTCCTACTGAACCGTTCTTGTTATTTTGGGACAATTTGGATAAAAGAAACCCAAATTTATGAAATAGAAACTTTGAAAATGGGTGAACTTTGACAACAGAAGGTTAACAAATGGATTCAACCCTCGCTTGTGGTCCTCGGGTCCAATTTGACCCGTTTTCACAGACAGACGGACAGACGGATAGAGAGACAGACGGACGGATAGAGAGACAGACGGACGGATAGACAGACGGACGGACAGAGAGACAGACAGACAGACAGACGGACAGACAGACGGACGGCTAGAGAGACAGACGGACGGATAGACAGACGGACGGACAGAGACAGACGGACGGCTAGAGAGACAGACGGACGGATAGACAGACGGACGGACAGAGAGACAGACGGACGGCTAGAGAGACAGACGGACGGATAGACAGACGGACGGACAGAGAGACAGACGGATGGACAGAGAGACAGACAGACGGATAGAGAGACAGACGGACGGACAGAGAGACAGACAGACGGACGGATAGACAGACGGACGGACAGAGAGACAGACGGACGGCTAGAGAGACAGACGGACGGATAGACAGACGGACGGACAGAGAGACAGACAGACGGACGGAGAGACGGACGGACAGACAGACAGAGAGACATAGAGACAGACAGACGGCTAGAGAGACAGACGGACAGACGGCCAGAGAGATAGATGGACAGACAGACAGAGAGACATAGAGACAGACAGACGGACAGATGGACAGACAGACAGAGAGACATAGAGACAGACAGACGGACAGATGGACAGATGGACAGACAGACAGAGAGACATAGAGACAGACAGACGGACAGATGGACAGATGGACAGAGAGACATAGAGACAGACAGACGGCCAGAGAGATAGATGGACAGACAGACAGAGAGACATAGAGACAGACAGACGGACAGATGGACAGACAGACAGAGAGACATAGAGACAGACAGACGGACAGATGGACAGATGGACAGACAGACAGAGAGACATAGAGACAGACAGACGGACAGATGGACAGACAGACAGAGAGACATAGAGACAGACAGACGGACAGATGGACAGACAGACAGAGAGACATAGAGACAGACAGACGGACAGATGGACAGATGGACAGACAGACAGAGAGACATAGAGACAGACAGACGGACAGATGGACAGACAGATATTTAGATATTGACCCAATAAAATGGGACATTCCAGTGTTGCAGCAGCAAAGTCACACAGAACATGAATATAAATGATCTGGATCAAGGGGCGGCCAGTCGGAAAGGTTGGTGGTTCGATCCCTGGCGCTGCAGTCCCATGTCCAGGTGTCCTTTGGTGAGACACTGAACCCCGAGTCCCCCCCCCCGATGCGTGGAAGGCTCCTGTGAGCTAGATAGACCAGAAAACATTTAATATGGGTCTCTTTCAGCCAAATTACCCCAAAATAACACCAAACAGGCGTAGTTATGCATCCACATATGCTCCTCTCATCTTAATTATTAGCTAAAGTAATGAATCATTTCTGTGTTTTTTTTAACTCAAATGAAGGCATATTTTAATATAAATTAGGTTTATTGACCGTGAATTTCTAACAAAAGTGTAGAACTAGAAGTGATGAGTTGGGATGAAGTTAAATGGACGTTCTGGACGTTATGCTCGAGCCGGGAAGACAACACGAGGGTGAAGAAACGCGAGCATCAAACCACCAAACACCAGACTGGCTGTCGGGTTGTCTCATTTACCTCGGCACAACATGACAGCGGATCTCTGGTTTCTTTCAATTGTTGTTAAATTCTTCATCGTTTGAAAGAGAAATAGAAATCTTTCGGAACAGTATCCCGACTCAACGGTGACCTTAGTGGAAATAATTCATAATTTCATCTTTTTAACTCTCAGGATTAGGTGTCATTTCCTTAATGCACGGCTTTATTGACCATGAAATCCAGAAAGTGTAAACCAGTAATGAGTTGGTGTTAGTGGTGTGTAGACGTGGTAGTAACGGAAGTGTTAAACAACCTAAAAACGCCAAGAATGTTGGAAAAAGGACCTCAAAAAATGGAGAAAAGCATCAAAGTGCACGACAACGTGTGTCCACAGATAGATGAGGATGTTTTCAGATGTCTGCTGCTGGGCTTTCTTCACATGAAGACGCCTGGTTGGAGATCCTAAATCAGCCCGAGAGGGATTTAAAATGTCTTCGCCGTCGGACGCCGTCTGAGGAGCAAAAACCTCGAGAAAACCCCCAAAAACCAAAAAGCAACAGCTGTGGATTATAAGGGGAATAAAGGGATGTTATGTAGATATATCTACATATCATTACAGCATGGTATTACAGTATTTTCAGTAGAAATACAGTAACGATACACAGGCGCCATGGATAGATCTTTTATTATATATTATATATTATATATGTGGTGGTCAGTATGGATCTATTATTATATATTATATATTATATATGTGGTGGTCAGTATGGATCTATTATTATATATTATATATTATATATGTGGTGGTCAGTATGGATCTATTATTATATATTATATATTATATATGTGGTGGTCAGTATGGATCTATTATTATATATTATATATTATATATGTGGTGGTCAGTATGGATCTATTATTATATATTATATATTATATATGTGGTGGTCAGTATGGATCTATTATTATATATTATATATTATATATGTGGTGGTCAGTATGGATCTATTATTATATATTATATATTATATATCAGTATGGGTATCAGTATGGATATTATTATATATTATATATTATATATGTGGTGGTCAGTATGGATCTATTATTATATATTATATATTATATATGTGGTGGTCAGTATGGATCTATTATTATATATTATATATTATATATTATATATTATATATGTGGTGGTCAGTATGGATCTATTATTATATATTATATATTATATATGTGGTGGTCAGTATGGATCTATTATTATATATTATATATTATATATGTGGTGGTCAGTATGGATCTATTATTATATATTATATATTATATATGTGGTGGTCAGTATGGATCTATTATTATATATTATATATTATATATGTGGTGGTCAGTATGGATCTATTATTATATATTATATATTATATATGTGGTGGTCAGTTTGTCCCATTTTCACAATAAGGGAGATGAACAAACTGAGAAATGTCTTTTATGTCTTTTTATATTTAACCCTCGTATGATATTCAGGTCAAATTGACCCATTTAAAATTTTTACAAGTAGTAAAATGGTCCAAGTTCCATGTTTTCTACCTGAAATCAGCGTCCTCTCCTTATTTCCTGTGATAAACATGTATTCCTGACTCAGAACATTATTCTGGATATGATGCTTATGTTGTTTCCATAGTGGATTTTTAACATGAATTATAACCTTATGACAAAAAACTAACCCCACCTCCATGTTTAATAGTGTTCTAGTAGAGACTGATGCATTCTCTAAACATAGATGTTATCTCAGCTGTTGGAAATGGAGATAAAGACGATATTTGTTAATAGATTATGAAGTAAGATTTATTTCAGAATTGTTTTAATAACCTCAAATAAGTCCCGGGTCAGTTTGACCCGAGGGACAGGAGACAACACCAGGGTTAAAGATGATATTTTTATTTGAATAGGACAGCTAAGACATGAAAGCGGAGGGGGGAGAGGGGGGGGTGACATGCAGCACAGGGCCGCAGGTCGGAGTCGAACCCGATATATATATACATATATATATATATATATATATATATATATATATATATATATATATATATATATATACATATATATATATATATATATATGTATATATATATATATATATATATATATATATATATATATATATATATGTATATATATATATATATATATATATATATATATATATATATATATATACATATATATATATGTGGGTTATATCATTTCTAAAATGCTAGCTTTCAGAATCAGAAATATACAGATAATATACAGATAATATGCAGATAATATGCAGATAATATGCAGATAATATGCAGATAATATGCAGGTAATATGCAGATAATATGCAGATAATATGCAGATAATATGCAGATAATATGCAGGTAATATGAAGATAATATGCAGATAATATGCAGGTAATATGCAGGTAATATGCAGGTAATATGAAGATAATATGCAGATAATATGCAGGTAATATGAAGATAATATGCAGATAATATGCAGATAATATGCAGGTAATATGAAGATAATATGCAGATAATATGCAGGTAATATGAAGATAATATGCAGGTAATATGCAGGTAATATGAAGATAATAATAATATGCAGATAATATGAAGATAATATGCAGGTAATATGAAGATAATATGCAGGTAATATGCAGGTAATATGAAGATAATATGCAGGTAATATGCAGGTAATATGCAGGTAATATGCAGGTAATATGAAGATAATATGCAGGTAATATGCAGGTAATATGAAGATAATATGCAGGTAATATGCAGATAATATGCAGGTAATATGCAGATAATATTGTCCAGTTTCAAGTGTCTGTGTGTCAGACTTATATCTTATATATATGTGATATTTTCATTACAACATGTTTATTTCTTATCATAATTGCATTCTTCTAGCTGCTGATGGTTTTTATGTCTGTTTTTATGGTTAGTTATGGTTATTTATGGTGTTATGGTTGTTTTGGGTCCTGAGAATGAGAGTTCAGCGATGAAGAGTTGACATGCTTCTGGTTTTTCTGTGTGGATGAGCTTTCTGCCGACAGGACTAATGAAACTCCCAGATATCAGAGGGCTGTGTGTGTTGTCGTTGGTTTTAGGATTTTGTTTGTTGTCCTTTTGGTTTTGTTGCACAAAAAGAGTCTCGAGTGGAAAGTCACAGTTGTGTTTTTTGTGCGTGTTGTTGTTTAAAATGAAGTACGTCAGTTCTCTGTCGAGTCCCCTGTAGAGAACCCACACACATTAGACTGCTTGTCGCCTCTCTGAATTCACTCATGGCGTCACAAAAATCTGCCAAATTCACTGATTACAAAGCTGGAGGTCAGTCGTGATGGGAGGGGCAACAAACAGGATACAGACCCAAATATCTAGTGAAGAAATGAAACTCTTTAATCACGAGATGGACTGTATTCATCCCGAGGGAAACTGTTGTGCAGACGCTGCAGAACAAAGTAGGAAAGACATCGATATTTGGACAATGAAGATTATCAATAAAATGCAAAATCCAGATAAACACAGTGTAAACAGGAAGGGATCCCTACGGAGATAGACCAGTTTATTAAAAAGTAAGATCTGAATTACAAGAAACAGCCCAGAAATCACCATCACCAAACCCACCAGACTCCATGTAAATAATCACTACTTTTAGCGTGTATAGAGCAGCATATCTCCACCAGACTCCATGTAAATAATCACTACTTTTAGCATGTATAGAGCAGCATATCTCCACCAGACTCCATGTAAATAATCACTACTTTTAGCGTGTATAGAGCAGCATATCTCCACCAGACTCCATGTAAATAATCACTACTTTTAGCGTGTATAGAGCAGCATATCTCCACCAGACTCCATGTAAATAATCACTACTTTTAGCGTGTATAGAGCAGTATATCTCCACCAGACTCCATGTAAATAATAACTACTTTTAGCGTGTATAGAGCAGCATATCTCCACCAGACTCCATGTAAATAATCACTACTTTTAGCGTGTATAGAGCAGCATATCTCCACATGTAAATGGGTGAATTAAGAGTTTATTCCAACCAGACCAGAGTGGTGATTGTTGGAACAGTGGAAAGATGAACCAAGACGGCTTTTGGTAGTTTTATTTAGTTTCTGTCCACTTTGAATGAAGTGTGTTTTGACGCTGTTTAAATTGCTCTTTATTTACATGTAGTCTGGTGGGTGAAAGATAAAATTCATAAAATCTGTGATTTTTCTATCAAAATGATCTTGAACTAAACTACAAATTTGGTTTCACATCATGTTGATTTTTACATATGTTTTATTTCGTGGCAGTTACTTTAATGAAAACGGACATGAGGGTCCCAGGGCCGGGACGTAACAGTTCTGGGATCAGCGCTCGGCCACCTGGACGCCTTAATGACGTGATTTTAAAACCTCTCCTCCTCCACATGGGAACACGAGTTCACTGTTGAAACATTTCTCACGTGAGAGATTAATTTGAATCTGCCAAATGTCGACGAGTTTCCTGCTTGAACACAAAAAACCTGCGTGTAAAAATCCACATGCAGCTCCTTTTGTTGCTCCTGTGAAGGCGTGTTGGAGGTCAGAGGTCGGCTGACACACACACACACACTGCTTGTTGCGTGTGTTTTGCAGATGAGTGTGTGCTTGTGTGTATGTGTGTATGTGTGTGTGTGTGTGTGTGTGTTTTGCAGATGTGTCTGTGTGTGTGTTTGTGTGTGTGAGAGGTTGTTTGTGGTTCATTCACAGTCTTACAAAATCATAAGAGTGTAGGAGTTTCTGTAATTGAGGATATGCATGTGTGCATGAGGGTGTGCATGTGTGTGTGTGTGTGTGTGTGTGTGTGTGTGTGTGTGTGTGTGTGTGCGTGTGTGCATGAGGGTGTGTGTGTGTGTGTGTGTGTGTGTGAGAGGCTGTTTGTGGTTCATTCAGTCTTACAAAATCATAAGAGTGTAGGAGTTTCTGTAATCGAGGATATGTGCGTGCGTGAGACTGTGTGTGTTTGTGTGTGTGTGCGGCTGTGGTTGAGTGTGCGTAAGGTTGTGTCCATTAACGGTCCATTAATAAGCGTGTACTAAGCGTGTACTAACCGCGTAATAAGCGTGTAATAGGCATGTAATAAGCATGTAGGAGTTGCTGTAGTCTTGTCTTTTTGCTTGTTTCCATCCCTCCGGTGCTCTTTCTGCTGCTTCCTGTGTAAATGGAGACCGCCCTCAACGATCGTTAGAGCAGATATTAAGGTGGAGTGATCACATTCAGCTGTAGTCCTGAGACATCAGAGAACCATATGAAGTTCAAAGATCAGAAGTATACACCCCCCTATGTTAAAACACAGGGGGCATAAGTATACACCCCCCTATGTTAAAATACAGGGGCATAAGTATACACCCCTCTATGTTAAAATACAGGGGCATAAGTATACACCCCCCTATGTTAAAATACAGGGGCATAAGTATACACCCCTATGTTAAAATACAGGGGCATAAGTATACACCCCCTATGTTAAAATACAGGGGCATAAGTATACACCCCCTATGTTAAAATACAGGGGCATAAGTATACACCCCTATGTTAAAATACAGGGGCATAAGTATACACCCCTATGTTAAAATACAGGGGCATAAGTATACACCCCCCTATGTTAAAATACAGGGGCATAAGTATACACCCCCTATGTTAAAATACAGGGGCATAAGTATACACCCCCTATGTTAAAATACAGGGGGCATAAGTATATACCCCCTATGTTAAAATACAGGGGCATAAGGGGCATAAGTATACACCCCCTATGTTAAAATACAGGGGCATAAGTATACACCCCCCTATGTTAAAATACAGGGGCATAAGTATACACCCCCTATGTTAAAATACAGGGGCATAAGTATACACCCCCTATGTTAAAATACAGGGGCATAAGTATACACCCCCCTATGTTAAAATACAGGGGCATAAGTATACACCCCCTATGTTAAAATACAGGGGCATAAGTATACCCCCCCTATGTTAAAAATACAGGGGGCATAAGTATACACCCCTATGTTAAAATACAGGGGCATAAGTATACACCCCCTATGTTAAAATACAGGGGCATAAGTATACACCCCCCCTATGTTAAAATACAGGGGCATAAGTATACACCCCCTATGTTAAAATACAGGGGCATAAGTATACACCCCCTATGTTAAAAAATACATGGGCATAAGTATACACCCCCTATGTTAAAATACAGGGGCATAAGTATACACCCCCTATGTTAAAAAAATACAGGGGGCATAAGTATACACACCCCCTATGTTAAAATACAGGGGGCATAAGTATACACCCCCCTATGTTAAAATACAGGGGGCATAAGTATACACCCCCATATGTTAAAATACAGGGGCATAAGTATACACCCCCCTATGTTAAAATACAGGGGGCATAAGGGGGCATATACACCCCCTATGTTAAAATACAGGGGCATAAGTATACACCCCCTATGTTAAAATACAGGGGCATAAGTATACACCCCCTATGTTAAAAATACAGGGGCATAAGTATACACCCCCCTATGTTAAAATACAGGGGGCATAAGTATACACCCCTATGTTAAAATACAGGGGCATAAGTATACACCCCCTATGTTAAAATACAGGGGGGCATAAGTATACACCCCCTATGTTAAAATACAGGGGCATAAGTATACACCCCCTATGTTAAAAAAATACATGGGGCATAAGTATACACCCCCTATGTTAAAATACAGGGGCATAAGTATACACACCCCTATGTTAAAATACAGGGGCATAAGTATACACCCCTATGTTAAAATACAGGGGCATAAGTATACACCCCCTATGTTAAAATACAGGGGCATAAGTATACACCCCCTATGTTAAAATACAGGGGTATAAGTATACACCCCCTATGTTAAAATACAGGGGCATAAGTATACACCCCCTATGTTAAAATACAGGGTATAAGTATACACCCCCTATGTTAAAATACAGGGGCATAAGTATACACCCCTATGTTAAATTACACCCCCATAGAGGCAGGTTTTTATTATTAAAGGCCAGTTATTTCATAGATCAGGATACTATGCATCCTGATAAAGTTCCCTTGCCTTTGGAATTAAAATACCCCCCCCAATCATCACATACCCTTCACCATACCGGCATGGGGTACTTTCCATAAGATCGTCTCTCAATGCAAATCAAACCAGCTGCTAACTGAAATCAAGTCGCCTGTTTGTTGTTTTGACGGAAAAAAAGACTTTTAGGCAGAAATGATTTGTTAAGATGGAGATTTTTCATGCGATGTTGGTGTGTGTGTGTGTGTGTGTGTGTGTGTGTTTGTGTGTGTGTGTGTGTGTGTTTGTGTGTGTGTGTGTGTTGAAGATTTCCCTTGGCCCCCCCCTGACACGGCTGTAGAAAGAAGGCAAAAAAGAACAGAAACCGAGCAGAGTGAGTGATCCTGCCCTCCACGCCCTATCTTTGTCCTGTGGGGTTAAAGGGTGTGTGTGTGTGTGTGTGTGTGTGTGTGTGTGTGTGTGTATGTGTGTGTGTGTGTGTGTGTGTTCCCAGGCTCAGGTAGTGTTTGGATGAGGTGAATAATTGCCCCCGGGGGATTCCCCACTTCGTCGGTGGCGTCATTCGTCATCTGCTCAATCAACGGGAGCGCTTGGCGTTCCACTCGGCGCGCCCGGGGGCGGGGGGCGGGTGGGAGGGGTGGGATGGAGGGTGGGAGGGGTGGGAGGGCGGGTGGGGGGGGTGGGTAGCGGGGATCGGGGATCTGTACATGCATGTGTTGAGGGTGGCGGCGGTGGATGAAGTACTCCGATCCTTTACTGCAGGAAAAGTACTAATACCACACTGTAATGTTAGAGAGAGTAGAGGATCCAGCAGCTGTGTGTTTGATGACATCATCCTCTCAGCTGGACCTGGAGTCCTTATATGGTTGCTATGGTTACTGTATAATAACATCAGATTATTAACTACATGTGTTTAGTGCGCAGCAATCGTAATGTGGAAAGTAACTAGTAACTTAAGTAACTAGTAACTAAAGTAACTAGTAACTA
Organism: Etheostoma perlongum; assembly: GCA_026937815.1. NCBI lineage: Eukaryota > Metazoa > Chordata > Actinopteri > Perciformes > Percidae > Etheostoma > Etheostoma perlongum. The sequence goes on from CM049380.1 coordinate 31,876,565, forward strand.
AAGCTGTCAGTGAATGTAGCGGAGTAACTAAAGTAACTAAAGTAACTAGTAGCCTCGTCAGCCTGGTTGTGTAAATAAACCGTCAACAATCACTCGAGTGCTCTTTTGTCTGAGGTGTGTGTGTGTGAGTGTGTATGTGAGAGTGTGTGTGTATGTGAGTGAAAGAGTGTGTGTGTGTGTGTGT
>CM049380.1:31881748-31884248 GCA_026937815.1 Etheostoma perlongum
GCTGGTAGAGCAGGCGCCCAGGTAGCTCAGCTGGTAGAGCAGGCACCCAGGTAGCTCAGCTGGTAAAGCAGGCGCCCAGGTAGCTCAGCTGGTAGAGCAGGCGCCCAGGTAGCTCAGCTGGTAGAGCAGGTGCCCAGGTAGCTCAGCTGGTAGAGCAGGCGCCCAGGTAGCTCAGCTGGTAGAGCAGGCGCCCAGGTAGCTCAGCTGGTAGAGCAGGCGCCCAGGTAGCTCAGCTGGTAGAGCAGGCGCCCAGGTAGCTCAGCTGGTAGAGCAGGCGCCCAGGTAGCTCAGCTGGTAGAGCAGGCGCCCAGGTAGCTCAGCTGGTAGAGCAGGCGCCCAGGTAGCTCAGCTGGTAGAGCAGGTGCCCAGGTAGCTCAGCTGGTAGAGGGCGCCCAGGTAGCTCAGCTGGTAGAGGGGCGCCCAGGTAGCTCAGCTGGTAGAGGGGCGCCCAGGTAGCTCAGCTGGTAGAGCAGGCGCCCAGGTAGCTCAGCTGGTAGAGCAGGCGCCCAGGTAGCTCAGCTGGTAGAGCAGGCGCCCAGGTAGCTCAGCTGGTAGAGCAGGCGCCCAGGTAGCTCAGCTGGTAGAGCAGGTGCCCAGGTAGCTCAGCTGGTAGAGGGGCCCAGGTAGCTCAGCTGGTAGAGGGGCGCCCAGGTAGCTCAGCTGGTAGAGCAGGCGCCCAAGTAGCTCAGCTGGTAGAGGGGCGCCCATGTGTAGATGGTTACTCCTTGACGCAGCGGGCCCGGTTTTGACTCCAACCTGCAGCCCTTTGCTCCATGTCACCCCCCCCCACCTCTCCCCTTTCATACTTTCAGCTGTCCTATCAAAAATAAAGTCTGAAAATGTACTTTTAGTTGGTTATAGAGTTCGACCAATGAAGGATTTTTAAGGCTGATATCGATACAAATATTTGGTGATTTAAAAATCCGATATGCGTAAATGCGCGCGTGTGTGTGTGTGTGTGTGTGTGTGTGTGTGTGTTGAAGACAAATTCAGCAGCTGCACGGCTGATTTCTCCTTAAAATGTTTCCAGAAACACGTTTGGGGGATCTATTTTAGTAAAATATGAGATTGGATTCTGAACGATCCGCCATGACGGTCTGGCTTTGAATTTCCGGAGAAATCAGTCCCATGTGACGCGCGCTCCTCCAATCAGCTGCCGTACCTTCGGTGTGCTTCAAGACACTTTGTTTGGCCAACTTGGGAAGGCCGACGGTCAGTCCGACTGCCTGTTCTGCCTTTGGGTTGGTGTGCCAGGGCCTTAAAGGACGTGGGCGCTGGACAGGAATCTAACAACTGCGTCTGGCTTTGCGCCGCGTGCGAGATAGGAGTCCTTGTGTTTGTGTCCTGCTGATGGATCTCCGTCCGATACTCTTTGGTTTCTAGCCACTCCTGAGGGAGATATCTGTCTCTTTTAACGCGTCTAGATGCTCCACTGGGTCTCTAACCGAGTCTGGCTGCTGTGTGTTAGTGTGCAGTGGCTTTATCCGAGCTTTTATTCTGAAAAACAACACTGCGAGACGGCCGAGAGGGAACCAGGAAGTGCAGAAGTTGCAGCCTGCCGGATAGATAGTCACTGAGCTGAAACGCACTTAAAAGCCCCGTCACTACCGGAGAACAACACTTTGGCACTTAACACATTTGTTGTCATAAAGAAGAACATTATAGCAGCTTTAAAGCAAATTCTTCAACAGGAAGCAGCAAAAACCAGCGAAGCAGAACTAAATATATGATATAAATGAGGTTTTGTTGACCATGAATTCCAAGAAAAAGTGTAAAACCTGTTACTAAACCAGCTCAGCTTTTTTTAAATAAAGCGCCAAAAGCTGGAAAAAGTGAGAAATAAATCAGAAAAAACGACACGGGGGTTAACAACTGGTTTCCAGCAGGTTCCTGTTCTTCAGAATCATAACACATTGGACGTGGTTACAGGACATCGGGACAGACATTCGTGCAGGACACATATGGACTAGACAAATTTGAACAACTAAAACAACAATACAGTTTCGGCACATGAGGACAGAGACATTCAAGACATACAAGACATCAGCGTATAGACAAATACAGCCTTTTCTGTTATGATTGGTGGCCTCTCCTCGTCAGTTGTGGGGTACCACAGGGATGCGTTCTTGGCCCATTCTGTTTTCTTTATATATGCTGCATTTAGTCTTTTCATTGCTACGCAGATGATTTTAAATCTATTTGCCTATGAAAGCAAATGACAGTGTCGCACTGAACTCCTAATTGAAAATCAACACTTTTGTTGAGGCTTTTTATCAATGTTTTTAACTTTTTCTTACGTTTTTGTCCATTTTTTTTTTTAACACTTTTGACGCTTTTTTTCAGTGTTTCTCACTTTTTTTGACATTTTCTAAAAACACTATGTAACACTAACTTATTAACTTTAGTTTTACAGTTATTTTTGGAATTTATGGTCAATAAACCTCATTTATAGGAAATTATACCTAATGTTTGAGTTAGAAAAGCAGAAATTAGGAATTAT
>CM049380.1:31899248-31901748 GCA_026937815.1 Etheostoma perlongum
ACACACACACACACACACTCACACACACACACTCACACACACACACACACACACACACACACACACACACACACACACACACACACTGTCAGAGACACACACACACACACACACACACACGCATACACATACATGCACAGAGTTAGAAAGACACACACACACGCGACACACACATGCACACACACACACACACACACACTTGCACATATAGTCCCTATGCACAGAGTTTTTCAACAGTTTTGTTGCTCGTTAACTGTTTTGAATCTTTCTTCACACTCTATTGTCCCTTTTTTCAACGTTTGTGTCACTTTTGTTGTTATTTTTTAAATCTTTTTGAAAACTTTTCTTTACTAATGGACGGACTCAAACTCTGTTATCCTTCCTCCAACGTGACTCTTACCCCTCCTCTTCCCGTCCTCTCTTTCCGGACCTTTCCTAACACTGATGGTTTTCTCTCGCTCAGATCCCCATGAGGGATTTCAACCTGTGAACAGTAATATCTCCGAAGTCCAGTCGCTCCCGTTCCTCCCATTCTTCTTTCTGTTCCTCCTGTTCCTCCTGTTCCTCCCGTTCTTCTTTCTGTTCCTCCTGTTCCTCACATTCTTCTTTCTGTTCCTCCTGTTCCTCACATTCTTCTTTCTGTTCCTCCCATTCCTCCCGTTCCTCCCGTTCCTCCTGTTCCTCCCGTTCCTCCTCCCGTTTCTTCCCGTTCCTACCATTCCTCACGTTTTTCCCATTCCTCCTCCCGTTCCTCCCGTTCCTCCTCCCGTTCCTCCCATTCTTCCCTTTTTTCCCATTCCTCCCATTCCTCCTCCTGTTCTTCCCATTCCTCTTCCCATTTCTCCCGTTCTTCCCGTTTCTCTCCTGTTCCTCCAGTTCCTCCCCTTCTTCGTCCCATTCCTCCCATTCCCCTCGTTACTGGAGATCTCTACTTTTGAGCTCATCAAACACTTCATTTCCTGCATTCTGGTGAATGTTTCTGTGATTCTTTAATTATGTAAAGGAAATTCTTATTACTATCCCCCCCGTCCCGTCCCCCCGTCCCGTCCCGCCTGTAAGTTACGCCTGTGCTGAAAGTACAAATGTCTCTTAAGCCCCCCCGCCCGGCATGTCACCGATCGATGTGCCAAGCGGCTCCTCGACAAACCTCCAGCGCCATGGAAACGGATCAATAGGCCCTAATGTGTTGAAGCGACGGCCCACTGGAGACAATAATCCTGACATCTCCCCCCACACTACATGACACCCCATTGGCCGACGGTCGGGGCTGACAGGCGGGTCGACTGGAGGTCCCGCGGATCGATGCGACCCCGCCGAGGGCCCGTCAGGGGCCCCGCGTCCCCGGGAGCGGCTGGATTAATGCAGATCGGACCGCCGTCACAACTTCAACACAGAGAGTTATTTCCAAAAACCTTGGGTATACTTTCCAAAAAATATCCACTTTCAAAAGACGTCCTCACTTTTTAAAAATGTCTCTCCGCGCTGTAAGTATGTCCTCGATGTCCCAAAAGGTCGTCGTTTTACAACAAGTATTCTGACTTTCTGGTCACTTTCTAATGGAAAGTCCTCGCTGTCTGAATCTGCAGCCGGCCTCAACAGAGACAGGCACAGAAAGAGCACAGCAGAAATCTACACACACACACACACACACACAAGCACACACACACACACACACACACACACACACACACACAGTCAGAGACACACACACAGAAACGGGAGTCTTACATCAGGAATGATGATGTATAAATATCGACCACCAAATCTGTGTGTCTGTGTGTCTGTGTGTGTGTCTGTGTGTCTGTGTGTGTGTGTGTCTGTGTGTGTGTGTGTGTGTGTGTGTGTGTGTGTGTGTGTGTGTGTGTCTGTGTGTGTGTGTATGTCTGATGCAATCCACATCCCTCCTGGTCAAACTGGGGCGTTTTAATCCAGAGGAACAGAGCCATGATCAGGATCAATAATGCAGAAGTGGTCGTTATCCTGAAAGTATTGTACCCCCGGGGTGTGTGTGTGTGTGTGTGTGTGTGTATGTGTGTGTGTGTGTGTGTGTGTGTGTGTGTGTGTGTGTGAGTGTGTGTGTGTGTGTGTGTGTGTGTGTGTGTGTGTGTGTGTGTGTGTGTGTGTGGGGGGCTGAGGTCTGTTTTGACTATAAAGGTGGATGAGGTAGTGGTAGGTCATTGCAGGAAAAGAGGGGAGGACACACACACACACACACACACACACACACACACACACACACTCTCACTCACTTTTCCTGGAGTTCATTTACAACCACCAGGGTATTACACACACACACAGACGCACACAGACACACACAGCGGTCATCCGTCATCCGGACGCGGACATGACAGCTCGGTGGGGGGGGTTCATCCTGGGGCGCCGCCCGCCATCTGGCAGGGAATTCTGGGAAGGCCGGAGGAGGCTGAGACCCCCCAAAAAGGAGAGAAAGTGGAGGCCGAGTGGTGTTTTGACTTTGTTGTCTGTGCAACTGTGTTGTTGG
>CM049380.1:31906748-31914248 GCA_026937815.1 Etheostoma perlongum
ACGCGAACTCCTCTCAGACCAGACTCCTCTCAGACTAGACTCCTCTCAAACCAGACTCCTCTCAGACCAGACTCCTCTCAGACCAGACTCCTCTCAGACTAGACTCCTCTCAGACCAGACTCCTCTCAGACCAGACTTCACTCAGACCAGACTCCTCTCAGACCAGACTCCTCTCAGACCAGACTCCTCTCAGACCAGACTCCTCTCAGACCAGACTCCTCTCAGACCAGACTCCTCTCAGACCAGACTCCTCTCAGACCAGACTCCTCTCAGACCAGACTCCTCTCAGACTAGACTTCACTCAGACTAGACTTCACTCAGACCAGACTCCTCTCAGACCAGACTCCTCTCAGACCAGACTCCTCTCAGACCAGACTCCTCTCAGACCAGACTCCTCTCAGACCAGACTCCTCTCAGACCAGTATGTTTGAATGATGGTTTATAGATAAAGGAGGAGGATTCTGTTTTGAGTACCAAAATTGTGTGTGTGTGTGTGTGTGTGTGTGTGTGTGTGTGTGTGTGTGTGTGTGTGTGTGTGTGTGTGTGTGTGTGTGTGTGTGTGTGTCTGTCTGTCTGCCAACTCTCAGGGACAAAATCTCTCCGCCAACATGAGTGACAGACAACAACAACAACAACACCCCACTTTAATTTTTGCCAGTTTATATCCCTCACACACACACACACACACACACCACCCACACACACACACACACACACACACACACACACACACACACACACACACGCCCCTCTCACTGCCTCTCAGCTGTGTGTGTGTTGTTCAGTCATTAGCCGGCCGTGGTGTTAGCCTGTTTGCGGCCCGGGGGGAAACGTCATTAGGCCGATATGGTGGACGCTCAGCCAGGGTTTGTTTTTGTCTTTTGGAAAAGGGGCCCCGGGTCCCTGGAGGGGCCCCGGCAGTGCTCCTGGGGTCCAGTTTGTTTATAACACTTCTTTGGCAGTTTGGAGGAGGTTGTCACCACAGCGGCACCGGTGGGTTTCCAATGCTAATTGGTCTCCTGGAACTTTCACTAATGGCTCCAAGTAGCTGGGGGAATAAATTATCGCGGCGCGTCCTATGGCGACAGTCGCGCGCGCACACACATCCGCGCCGACGGCGAGAGACACAAACACAGCTCTTAGTTTGTGATTTTTCTGTACTTAGAGATCAGACGGCGCGATAAATGATTCATAAAGCGTCTCATTTGGCATTCGCAGCCTCGATTTGACGCTTGTTTGTCAAATGGCAATTTGATTCAGGACAGCATGGGGGCGAAGGCGGGAGCGTAATTGGACGTCGCGGGTCATATGCGATATGATTAATTTTTAAGAATTACCGGAAGATATGTTAATGACCCTCGCACTGTGAGTTCATCGAGCAGAGCAGCCCGCCAGAAACAGGAAGGCGGCGTTATTAACCACAGACGGTGTTTCTTACAGTTATAAATTCATTTTGACAAGTTCCTTACATACTTGTGTGTCGTTGGGCGATGAAATATGACAATATGTATTGTTACAGAGTTATAAATACTCTTAAAGGTGCGTTTATCCAACACACATCACATGGTACTGATAAATCCGGTAAAGGTTAAAGATGAAGGTTAAAGACAAAAAGGGCCACAAATAACAAAAAACGTGACTAAAATAACAAAAGAAAAAGAAAAATATAACATAGAAATTGGCAAAAATAACAAAAAGTGACAAAAATAACAAAAAGTCACAAAAATAACTAAATAAATGACACATACTGTATGACAATAAAAGTGACCTAAATTAAAAAAAAAAATTTTTAAAGTGACAAAAAATAACAAAAAAATGAAAAATATATCAAAAAAGTTGCAAAAATAACTAAAAATTAAAGAAGTGACAAAAGTAACAAAAAAATGACAAAAAAGAAAGAAAAATATATCAAAAAAGTTGCAAAAAAAAAAACTAATTAAAATATTAAATTAAAATTAAAAAAAAGACAAAAATATCTGACAAATTCCCCCCATCCACCCTTTAAATTGCGCAATGTCCATCTGTCCCCCCGTCTGTCTGTCTCTGGGTCACCCCCTCTGTCTGACTCTGGGTCTCTGGGTCCCCCCCGTCTGTCTGTCTCTGGGTCCCCCCCGTCTGTCTGTCTCTGGGTCACCCCCTCTGTCTGTCTCTGGGTCTCTGGGTCTCTGGGTCCCCCCGTCTGTCTGTCTCTGGGTCCCCCCTCTGTCTGTCTCTGGGTCTCTGGGTCTCTGGGTCCCCCCGTCTGTCTGTCTCTGGGTCACCCGGTCTGTCTGCTCTCTGGGTCTCTGGGTCCCCCCGTCTGTCTGTCTCTGGGTCCCCCCGTCTGTCTGTCTCTGGGTCTCTGGGTCTCTGGGTCTCTGGGTCCCCCCGTCTGTCTGTCTCTGGGTCTCTGGGTCCCCCCGTCTGTCTGTCTCTGGGTCTCTGGGTCCCCCCGTCTGTCTGTCTCTGGGTCTCTGGGTCCCCCCCTCTGGGTCCCCCGTCACCACTGTCTGTCCCCGGTGGAGTCTGATGGGGGGAACAGAACCCCCGCCCCTCCGGATGTCTCGGGGGGGGGGGGGAACAGAAACCCAGCGCCCCCCTCCGGATGTCTGCGAGACCGCCCCCCCTGGGCGCCTGGTTGCCTGGTGACTGCCTCTGGCTACCAGGACCGGTTTTTGGCAAGCAGCTGTACGGTTGGCTGGCTGGTTGTCAGGGGCGATGGGTGGGGGGTGAGGGGGGTGACTCTATCGCTGGGCGTCATCCAACTGTTAGTGACCTTGGCTTGGACCCCACCCAGCTGGACAGAGAGAGAGAGAGAGAGAGGGAGAGAGAGAGAGAGAGACAGGAAACAGCTTTTCAGAATAAAGTAATTGTAAGACTTTGTATTGCTGAACATTTCTTTAAGGTGTAATGATGTAATTTGTAACTGAAGGAAAATGAGATAAAGTTCCTTTATTTGAGTTTTAAAGCAGTTTAATATGACTTCTGAACTTATTTAGTTTTTAAACAGGAAGAGTGGCCGTGCCTACGGATGTACTGACTAGCTCCACAAATAACTTTTATTTTATGAAATGCCAGAAAAATTTAAATGTAGATCAGTGTTTCCCAAAAAGTCCCAAGATGACGTCCTCAGATGTCTCGTTTTGTCCCAGAGGAGAGAAGACACTAGGACATACTCTTATTTTGAAAATCCAATAAAATATGAATGAATCAATGAAAATTCAACTCTCTCTCTATCTTTAAACTCCGGGTACCTCGACAGACGTCCGGGTATCTGATGATGTCATGATGATGTCATGACGATGTCATGATGATGTCATGATGACGCCATGATTATTTCATGATGACGTCATGACGATGTCATGATGACGTCATGACGATGTCATGATGATGTCATGATGACGCCATGATGATGTCATGATGATGGTCATGATGTCAGGGACGATGGGATGATGTCATGATGATGTCATGATGTACGAGGACACCAGGAATTAGGGCCCTGCATGATTTGTTCCACAGTAGCTAACCTGCTGTTAGCCGCCACGGGGAAGCTAAGGGCGCTAGTTTAGCTAACAGCTAATTCCGCTAGCTGAGACAACATGTAAAAGACCCTTTAAATGGAATATATACATATATATATATATATATATATGAATATATATATATATATATATATATATATATATATATATGTAAAACATATAATGTAATACATAACTACAGAGGTAGTAACGAGTTACATTTACTCCATTACATTTACTTAAGTAAGTTTTTGAAAAAATGGTACTTCTAGGAGTAGTTTTAAATCCCTCTACTTGTACTTGTACTTGTACTTGAGTAGATTAGTGAAGAAGAAGCTACATCAGCCTACAACGAGCTTTTACTCTTTTTTGAACCTCGTTGGTATTTAAATCTAGCGGCGGGACAGGTTAGCTTTACAGTCGTAGCAAAACAAAGATGTCAGAATCAACCGTTTTGTCCCAAGGCAACGACCAGGAGGACCCCCCCCCGGCCTCATAGTGAAAGCATGGTTATTTTAGAAAAGTGGTAACAGCATATTGAATGCGTTTAATGTCACCAAAACAATCGGACATGTGAGCGTCCAACAACTCAACATCTAACCTGAGGAGACGGAGCGGTAGTTGTAGTTGTTGCTGTGGAGAGGTGGATGTTTGTCTTTTAGGTTACATACAGGATGTTTAACATGCAGTATCCATCCACATCTGATGGGACAAGTGTCACTTAAGCTATTTAGTAATTAATAAATTCATTTTAATTTATTTTAGTTATTGGATGAACTATAATTTGCCTAAAGATGATTATTTTGTATTTTTGTCGGTCTGGTTGATGCTTGTGTTAAGAAATAAATCAGATGTTACTCAACAGTTACTCACTACTCGAGTAGTTTTTTACTCTTACTCAAGTAATTATTTAGATGACTACTTTTACTTTTACTTGAGTCATATTATTCTGAAGTAGCAGTACTTTTACTTGAGTCGTATTATTCTGAAGTAGCAGTACTTTTACTTGAGTCATATTATTCTGAAGTAGCAGTACTTTTACTTGAGTCATATTATTCTGAAGTAACAGTACTTTTACTTGAGTCATATTATTCTGAAGTAGCAGTACTTTTACTTGAGTCATATTATTTGAAGTAGCAGTACTTTTACTTGAGTCATATTTTTGAAGTAACAGTACTTTTACTTGAGTCATATTATTCTGAAGTAGCAGTACTTTTACTTGAGTCATATTATTCTGAAGAAGAAGTACTTTTACTTGAGTCATATTATTCTGAAGTAGCAGTACTTTTTACTTGAGTCATATTATTCTGAAGTAGCATAGCAAAACAAAGATGTTTTACTTGAGTCATATTATTCTGAAGTAGCAGTACTTTTACTTGAGTCATATTATTCTGAAGTAGCAGTACTTTTACTTGAGTCATATTATTCTGAAGTAACAGTACTTTTACTTGAGTCATATTATTCTGAAGTAGCAGTACTTTTACTTGAGTCATATTATTCTGAAGTAGCAGTACTTTTACTTGAGTCATATTATTCTGAAGTAGCAGTACTTTTACTTGAGTCATATTATTCTGAAGTAACAGTATTTTACTTGAGTCATATTATTCTGAAGTAGCAGTATTTTACTTGAGTATCCATATTATTCTGAAGTAGCAGTACTTTTACTTGAGTCATATTTTCTGAAGTAAGTACTTTAAACTTGAGTCATATTATTTTGAAGTAACAGTATTTTACTTGAAGTCATATTATTCTGAAGTAACAGTATTTTTACTTGAGTTATATTATTCTGAATTAACAGTACTTTTACTTGAGCTTATTATTCTGAAGTAGCAGTACTTTTACTTGAGTCGTATTATTCTGAAGTAGCAGTTTTTTACTTGAGTCATATTATTTAGAACTAGCAGTACTTTTACTTGAGTCATATTATTCTGAAGTAGCAGTACTTTTACTTGAGTCATATTATTCTGAAGTAGCAGTACTTTTACTTGAGTCATATTATTCTGAAGTAACAGTACTTTTACTTGAGTCATATTATTCTGAAGTAGCAGTACTTTTACTTGAGTCATATTATTCTGAAGTAGCAGTACTTTTACTTGAGTCATATTATTCTGAAGTAGCAGTACTTTTACTTGAGTCATATTATTCTGAAGTAACAGTACTTTTACTTGAGTCATATTATTCTGAAGTAGCAGTACTTTTACTTGAGTCATATTATTCTGAAGTAGCAGTACTTTTACTTGAGTCATATTATTCTGAAGTAGCAGTACTTTTACTTGAGTCATATTATTCTGAATTAACAGTACTTTTACTTGAGTCATATTATTCTGAAGTAGCAGTACTTTTACTTGAGTCATATTATTCTGAAGTAACAGTACTTTTACCACAGTACTCTACCCACCTCAGCATAACTAGCGTTAGGTTCCCGGTGGAGGTGAACAGACTTCCTTTAACTGTCTATAGGAACAGATGGTGCCGTGTCGTAAAATCCGCGTTCATCATGACATCATCACGACATCATCATGACATCATCATGACATCATCCGCGCATGCGCGAACGTCTTGCACATGTGCAGAACGGATCGTGCGCCGACATGTACAATTAAAATTCAAATATACATGATTGTAATTCAGTTTCTGTTGTTGCTCATAGTTTGGTCTCTAAAATGTCTTTAAATGGTGAAAAATAATGTAGATCAGTGTCTCCCCAAAACGTCCCAAGCTGACGTCCTCAGATGTCCCATTTTGTCCCTGGGGACAGAAGACGCTAGGACATATTAACATGCAGCACGCTGACCTGTCTCTAACTCGTCCTTCTCTCTTGCAGCCGGTGTTGTGACAAGAAGAGCTGCGGAAACCGCAACGAGACGCCCTCCGACCCCGTCATCATCGACAGGTAGGACACTAACACTCGCTAGTTAGCTGGTGTTAGCTGGCGTTAGCTGGTGTTAGCTGGGGTTAGCTGGGTTTAGCTGGTGTTAGCTGGTGTTAGCTGGGTTTAGCTGGTGTTAGCTGGTGTTAGCTGGGGTTAGCTGGTGTTAGCATGTGTTAACTTGTGTTAGCTTGTGTTAACTGATGTTAGCCGACGTTAGCTGGCGTTAGCCGGTGTTAGCTGGGGTTAGCTGGTGTTAGCTAGTGTTCACCGATGTTAGCTTGTGTTAGCTGGCGTTAGCTTGTGTAAACTGGTGTTAGCTGACGTTCAGCCACGTTAGCTTGTGTTAGCTTGTGTTAGCTAGTGTAAGCTGGCGTTAGCTGGTGTTAGCTGATGTTAGCCGACGTTAGCTTGCGTTAGCGTGTGTTAGCGTGTGTTAACTGACGTTAGCTGACGTTCACTGAAATTAGCTTGTATTAGCATGTGTTAGCTTGTGTTAACTGACGTTAGCTGACGTTAGCTGACGTTCACCGGCGTTAGCTTGCGTTAGCGTGTGTTAGCTTGTGTTAGCGTGTGTTAACTGACGTTAGCTGACGTTCACCAACGTTAGCTTGCGTTAGCTTGTGTTAGCGTGTGTTAGCATGGGTTAACTGACGTTAGCTGACGTTCACCGACGTTAGCTTGCGTTAGCGTGTGTTAGCGTGTGTTAACTGACGTTAGCTGACGTTAGCATCTATGGGTCACCAGATCTCGCGAGAGTTCGGGTCCTGAGGCAGAACATCACATTCTGACTCCCGGTCAGGAGCCTTTCTTGTTGTTATTGACGCTAAAATCTCCTTTTGGCCAATCCGCCCCCCCGACCTGCCTCCCGACGCCGAAGGGGGCGCCTTAGACGCCGCCAGCCGCGGTCTAACGTCCGTGTTTTAGGAGTTCGGAGGACGGGTTGGACACAAACGGAGTTAATGTTCTCCTGGTGAAAAGTCTGATTATTGGGATGAAAAGGTTATTTTGAGAAAGAAAAGGTCATCTGATAATCTGCTGTGTGATCTGTAGCAAACTACAATACCGGACTTCCTGCCCCCCCCTCCTCCACACACACACACACACACACACACACAGTCTTGTCCCACT
>CM049380.1:31919248-31926748 GCA_026937815.1 Etheostoma perlongum
TTCTTACTGATTGTATGGGGTGGACAGGTGTCTTTATGCAGCTAACGACCTCAAACAGGTGCATCTAATTTAGGATAATAAATGGAGTGGAGGTGGACATTTTGAAGGCAGACTAACAGGTCTTTGAGGGTCAGAATTCTAGCTGATAGACAGGTGTTCAAATACTTATTTGCAGCTGTATCATACAAATAAATAGTTAAAAAATCATACATTGTGATTTCTGGATGTTTTTTTTAGATTATGTCTCTCACAGTGGACATGCACCTACGAGGACAATTTCAGACCCTCCATGATTTCTAAGTGGGAGAACTTGCAAAATAGCAGCGTGTTCAAATACTTATTTTCCTCACTGTATGTATATGTATGTGTGTCTGTCTGTGTGTGTGTGTGTGTGTGTGTGTGTGTATGTCTCTGACTGTGTGTGTGTGTGTGTATGTCTCTGACTGTGTGTGTGTGTGTGTGTGTCTCTGACTGTGTGTGTGTGTGTGTATGTCTCTGACTGTGTGTGTGTGTGTGTGTGTCTCTGTCTGTGTGTGTGTCTGTGTGTGTGTGTGTGTCTCTGTCTGTGTGTGTGTGTGTGACTGTGTGTGTGTGTCTCTGACTGTGTGTGTGTGTCTCTGACTGTGTGTGTGTGTGTGTCTCTGACTGTGTGTGTGTGTCTCTGACTGTGTGTGTGTGTGTCTCTGACTGTGTGTGTGTGTCTCTGACTGTGTGTGTGTGTCTCTGACTGTGTGTGTGTGTGTCTCTGACTGTGTGTGTGTGTCTCTGACTGTGTGTGTGTGTGTCTCTGACTGTGTGTGTGTGTCTCTGACTGTGTGTGTGTGTGTCTCTGACTGTGTGTGTGTGTCTCTGACTGTGTGTGTGTGTCTCTGACTGTGTGTGTGTGTGTGTCTCTGACTGTGTGTGTGTCTCTGACTGTGTGTGTGTGTCTCTGACTGTGTGTGTGTGTCTCTGACTGTGTGTGTGTGTGTGTCTGTGTGTGTGTCTCTGACTGTGTGTGTGTGTCTCTGACTGTGTGTGTGTCTCTGACTGTGTGTGTGTGTGTCTCTGACTGTGTGTGTGTGTGTCTCTGACTGTGTGTGTGTGTCTCTGACTGTGTGTGTGTGTCTCTGACTGTGTGTGTGTGTGTGTCTCTGACTGTGTGTGTGTGTGTCTCTGACTGTGTGTGTGTGTCTCTGACTGTGTGTGTGTGTCTCTCTGACTGTGTGTGTGTCTCTGACTGTGTGTGTGTGTCTCTGACTGTGTGTGTGTCTCTGACTGTGTGTGTGTGTCTCTGACTGTGTGTGTGTGTCTCTGACTGTGTGTGTGTGTGTCTCTGACTGTGTGTGTGTGTGTCTCTGACTGTGTGTGTGTGTGTGTGTCCTGACTGTGTGTGTGTGTGTCTCTGACTGTGTGTGTGTGTCTCTGACTGTGTGTGTGTGTCTCTGACTGTGTGTGTGTGTCTCTGACTGTGTGTGTGTGTCTCTGACTGTGTGTGTGTGTGTCTCTGACTGTGTGTGTGTGTGTCTCTGACTGTGTGTGTGTGTGTCTCTGACTGTGTGTGTGTGTCTCTGACTGTGTGTGTGTGTCTCTGACTGTGTGTGTGTCTCTGACTGTGTGTGTGTCTCTGACTGTGTGTGTGTGTGTCTCTGACTGTGTGTGTGTGTCTCTGACTGTGTGTGTGTGTCTCTGACTGTGTGTGTGTCTGACTGTGTGTGTGTGTCTCTGACTGTGTGTGTGTGTGTCTCTGACTGTGTGTGTGTGTGTGTCTCTGACTGTGTGTGTGTGTGTCTCTGACTGTGTGTGTGTGTGTCTCTGACTGTGTGTGTGTGTGTCTCTGACACATGTGTGACTGTGTGTGTGTGTCCTCTGACTGTGTGTGTGTGTGTCTCTGACACACTGACTGTGTGTGTAGAGACACTGACTGTGTGTGTGTGTCTCTGACTGTGTAGACACACACACACATAGAGACACTGACTGTGAGTGTGTGTGTGTGCATATAAATGAGATCTCCACACTTCCCACACCTTGCTGCACTGTTAATGGCTGAAATCCTGCCAGGCAGGAACGAGACACGGGCGCTGACGGACACACACATAGTTATTACACGCTAATATTGCAATTAGACGGGTGGACGACACACGGCACATCGCCGCCGAGACACAGGGGCCACACTAATTACCCAGAACCCACCTCTTCCCCCTCCTGCCTCCTCTTCCCTCCGCTGACGGACCGCCGCCCTCCTCCGTTAACGGCCAGGCCTAACATGGAGGTCACGACCCGCTACACACATAGAGACACACACACACATAGAGACACACACACATAGAGACACACACACATAGAGACACACACACATAGAGACACACACACATAGAGACACACACACATAGAGACACACACACATAGAGACACACACACACACATAGAGACACACACACACATAGAGACACACACATAGAGACACACACACATAGAGACACACACACACATAGAGACACACACACATAGAGACACACACACATAGAGACACACACACACATAGAGAGACACACACACATAGAGACACACACACACATAGAGACATACACATAGAGACACACACACATAGAGACACACACACATAGAGACACACACACATAGAGACACACACACACATAGAGACACACACACATAGAGACACATACACATAGAGACACACACACACATAGAGAGACACACACACATAGAGACACACACACACATAGAGACACACACACACACATAGAGACACACACACATAGAGACACACACACACATAGAGACACACACACATAGAGACACACACACACACATAGACACACACACACATAGAGACACACACACACACACACACACATAGAGACACACACACATAGAGACACACACACATAGAGACACACACACACATAGAGACACACACACACATAGAGACACACACATAGAGACACACACACATAGAGACACACACACATAGAGACACACACATAGAGACACACACACATAGAGACACACACACATAGAGACACACACATAGACACACACACACACACACACACACACACACACACACACTTACATACACACACACACTGTAAGAAATATCTCCTCATGAATCAAACACCAGAATAATGAACAGAAACAAGCTGTTTGTTTCTGTCAGATTTAACGCTAAAACTACATTTCCCAGCAGCCCCCTCCCTCTCTGAAGAGAACACAGTGGAAGTGATTTGCTTCACCTGCTAGGCTGCAGAGAGGGGGGGCTCTAACGCCAAACACGCCGCGCAAACAGCGGCACCAAAACCTCCATTCTGGTTCTTAAGGGTTTCAGTTTTCAGCCAGAAGTCATCTCGGTGTTTCCTAATGTCTCTGGTTTAGGGGCCAGAGCAGGGGAATGAGAGGGGGGAACACCAGAGCAGGGGGAATGAGAGGGGGAACACCAGAGCAGGGGGAATGAGAGGGGAAACACCAGAGCAGGGGGAATGAGAGGGGGGAAACACCAGAGCAGGGGGAATGAGAGGGGGAACACCAGAGCAGGGGGGAATGAGCAGGGGGAAACACCAGAGCAGGGGGAATCCTTTTCAAACACCAGAGCACACACAATGAGAGGGGGAACACCAGAGCAGGGGAATGAGAGGGGGAACACCAGAGCAGGAGGAATGAGAGGGAAACACCAGAGGGGGGGGGAATGAAGAGAGGGGAAACACCAGAGCAGGGGAATGAGAGGGGGAACACCAGAGCAGGGGGAATGAGGGGGGAACACCAGAGCAGGAGGAATTCACCAGAGCAACACCAGAGCAGGAGGAATGAGAGGGAAACACCAGAGCCCAGGGGGGAGGGGGAACACCAGAGCAGGGGGAATGAAGCAGGGGGTGAGAGAACACCAAAGCAGGGGAATGAGAGGGGGAACACCAGGCAGGGGGAATGAGGGGGAACACCAGAGCAGGAGGAATGAGAGGGGGAAACACCAGAGCAGGGGGAATGAGGGGGAACACCAGAGCAGGAGGAATGAGAGGGGAAACACCAGAGCAGGGGGAATGAGAGGGGGGAACACCAGAGCAGGGGGAATGAGAGGGGAACACCATTCTGGAGCAGGGGAATGAGAGGGGGAACACCAGAGCAGGGGAATGAGATGGGGGAACACCAGAGCAGGGGGAATGAGAGGGGGATTTTTAAAACACCAGAGCACTGGGGGGAATGAGAGGGGGCCAGAGCAGGGGAATGATCATGGGGAAAGTGGAGCAGGGGGAATGAGAGGGGAACACCAGAGCAGGGGGAATGATTGGGGGAACACCAGAGCAGGAGGAATGAAATTAACACCAGAGCATGTGGGGAATGAGAGGGGGAACACCAGAGCAGGGGGAATGAGAGGGGGAACACCAGAGCAGATGGAATGAAGAAGAAGATCTTCCTTTTCAAACCAAAACGTAGCACGCATGATAATGGAGCCTAAGTTTTGGCGGAAGTAAATACAAGGTGGACGTTTGTGTCGGACCCTGTGGAGGGTTAACTCCGGGGGGGGGTATGGGGGTGTTAATGGGGGGGGGGGGGGAGGGGGGATCTGCCCCTGTGGACCCTTCCCAGCAATCGTAGCGTATTGATCGGGCGGAGCGAGGCCCATTGGAGCCAGATTAAGAGTATAGATTTACTATAAAAGCAGGACATTACTGGGCGGGCGAGGCTAAAATTGAAAGGAGAGAGAGAGGGATGGGGGGGGGGGGGGAGAGGAAGGCTCGGAGGGTTGCCGCAGGGGGTTCTGGGTAATTTGAGAGGAGGATGTGGGTGCAGGTCAACGGCTGCGATGTGATTTTAAAGCTTGATGTTGTGGAAGGAAAGAGTTGTTACGGCGACGTGTTAATGGCGGTTTTTATGGTGCTACATGCAGGGGCAATGCATCATGGGTAAAGTGGGGTCAGGTTGTACTGCCGCTGATTGGTCTCGACGTTTCTTATTATTAAAATAAATTATTAAATTATTAAAATGTGTGTTTTGGAAATAAAGTATTTAAGACAAAATAATATTGTAAAAGTATGGTTATGGGTAATTTAAGATAATTTCACTTTTTAATTAAAGTATCGTCATGGTAACAAACAACACTCACTTTGTATTATACTGAACTGGGTTGATGTGTTGCCGGGTAACGGTTAACGACCAGTTAACGACCAGTTAATGGTCAAAAAACAAGCTTTTAATTAGCATCTCTACTCGGGGGACAGAGGCTTTGTGTGGACATGCCCGCTGGCGTCCTGTGTGGACGGACATGCCTGCTGGCGTCCTGTGTGGATGGACATGCTTGCTGGCGTCCGGCGTCCTGCGTGGATGGACATGCCCTCTGGCGTCCTGTGTGGACGGACATGCCCGCTGGCGTCCTGCGTGGATGGACATGTCCGCTGGCGTCCTGTGTGGACGGACATGCTGCTGGCGTCCGGACCCTTGCTGGCGTGGATGGACATGCCGCTGGCGCCCTGTGTGGACGGACATGCTTGCTGGCGTCCTGTGTGGACGGACATGCCCGCTGGCGTCCTGTGTGGACGGACATGCCCGCTGGCGTCCGGCGTGGACGGACATGCTTGCTGGCGTCCTGCGTGGATGGACATGCCCGCTGGCGCCCTGTGTGGACAGACATGCCCGCTGGCGTCCGGCGTCCTGCGTGGACGGACATGCTTGCTGGCGTCCTGTGTCCTGCGTGGACGGACTCGCTTGCTGGCGTCCTGCGTGGACGGACATGCTTGCTGGCGTCCTGCGTGGACGGACATGCCGCTGGCGTCCGGCGTGGACGGACATGCTTGCTGGCGTCCTGCGTGGACGGACATGCCCGCTGGCGTCCGGCGTGGACGGACATGCTTGCTGGCGTCCTGCGTGGATGGACATGCCCGCTGGCGTCCTGCGTGGACGGACATGCCCGCTGGCGTCCGGCGTCCTGCGTGGACGGACATGCTTGCTGGCGTCCTGTGTCCTGCGTGGACGGACACGCTTGCTGGCGTCCTGCTTCGTTTGGGCCGAGTGTGTTTGTGGTCGACGGTGGGCTGTAAATATAGATGGTGGCTAGACGCTGCAGCAGGTGGTCTGATGTTCACACACACACACACACACACACACACACACACACACACACACACACACACACACACACACACACACACACACACACATACACACACACACACACACACACACACACACACACACACACACACACACACACACACACACACACACACACACACATACACACACACAGATAGAGGGAGAGAGAGAGGGAGGGAGAGGGGGGGAAGAGTGAGAGAGGGGTCAGAGGTGAAGTATCAGTCCTGTTTTTAGAGTCGTGTTTACTTTATGTGGCCGAGAGGAGGAACGAGAATAGCTCCGAAGAATGACTAACGCTGTGTGTGTGTGTGTGTGTGTGTGTGTGTGTGTGTGTGTGTGTGTGTGTGTGTGTGTGTGTGTGTGTGTGTGTGTGTGTGTGATCTATGCCTCTGTTTTCCCAAAGCGTTCCTTTCTAGAAAAGCGACAGCATGAGTTGTTTGTTTATGTTCAGTAGAAACAGAGGCTCTCTTCCTCAGTTTCTCAGATGTGTGTGTGTGTGTGTGTGTGTGTGTGTGTATGTGTATTTATGTATGTGTATCCATGTGTGTGTGTGTGTGTGTGTGTGTGTCTGTCTGTGTGTGTGCATGTCTGTGCATGTGTGTATATGCGTGTCTGTGTGTGCGTGCGTGTGTGCATGCATGCGTGTGTTAGTCTGTGTGTGTGCATGTCTGTGTGTGTGTTTGTGTCTGTCTGTGTGCATTTCTATGTGTGAGTCTGTCTGTGTGTGTGTGTGTGTGTGTGTGCGTTGGATGGGTGCATGCATGCGTGTGTTTGGGGGTTCTGGGGTTAATAACCTGTCTCCATTGGCTCCGATTTGATGTGATCGGGGGGGGGGTAGATGATGTCACCCCCCCATGTGAGTCTCAGATTTAAACAGATTTCAGCATAACTGGCATACTGAAGCTATGGTTGATGCTATGCTAACGTTAGCTCAAAACACCATTCAACTGACAGCCTTTGTTGTGTTTGATGCTAACTTGTAGCTAAGCTAGCAGTGAACCAACTTGGTTAAGTAGGTCCATGTTACAGAAGTCTCTCGTTAGCATCTCGTTAGCATCTCCTCACATCGGCAGTTCCATCAGCTGTTTCCCACTTCCTGTTGACTCTTAATTGGATTGAGGGATTACACCATCACCTGCAGGCTCGTTAGCCGCCTCTGTGTTTTCATCAAGCTGTGCTCAGCTGGAAACACCCCCCCCCAACATGGGGCAGGTTGCCTCACCGGGGAATCATGGGAACTTTGGGATATCACCCCCCCCCCCACCCCCCCATCACTCTTACTTCCTTTGTCCTCGCCTCGCAAAATCCCCAGCATGCACCTCACCCCCTCAAGGCAAATCACCTTGGTAATCTCACACACACACACACACACACACACACACACACAGACAGACACACACACACACACACACACAC
>CM049380.1:31931748-31941748 GCA_026937815.1 Etheostoma perlongum
CACACACAAGGACACAACAGCACACAAACTCAAAAATACACACTAACGATAATTCTTGTTTTTTGACCTAATTTGAAGGCAGGATTTACCCAGAATCCTCTGTTTCTCCCCGGCCACTTCTTCTTCTTCTTCTCCTTCCCTTACCCCCTCACCTGCAGTACAGATGGAGGTATTGATTTTCCTCCTGACCACCACCTCACTTTTCTTATTTTTGTCTCATCTGATCTGCCTGCTGACAGACACTAATGACAGATAGTGTGTGTGTGTGTGTGTGTGCAAGCATGTGTGTGCGTGCGTGTGTGTGTGTGTATGTGTGTATGTTTGTTGTGTGTGTGTGTGTGTGTGTGTGTGTGTGTCTGTGAGTGGGAGCGTGTGAGTCTGTGTGTTTATGGTGGTGTGTGTGTGTGTTTAAGGTGTGGATCTTAATAAAGTTATTTATTTATTATAATAAGGTGGTGCAGGGGAGGTGGGGTTGTGTGTAGATGGATCTTATGATAAAGGAAGGTGGTGCAGGGAGGTGGGGTTGTGTGTAGATGGATCTTATGATAAAGGAAGGTGGTGCAGGAGAGGTGGGGTTGTGTGAAGATGGGTCTTTTAGTAAAGGAAGGTGGGGTTGTGTGTAAATGGATCTTATAGTAAAGGAAGGTGGTGCAGGGGAGGTGGGGTTGTGTGAAGATGGGTCTTTTAGTAAAGGAAGGTGGGGTTGTGTGTAAATGGATCTTATAGTAAAGGAAGGTGGTGCAGGAGAGGTGGGGTTGTGTGTAGATGGGTCTTATGATAAAGGAAGGTGGTGCAGGGGAGGTGGGGTTGTGTGTAGATGGGTCTTATGATAAAGGAAGGTGGTGCAGGGGAGGTGGGGTTGTGTGAAGATGGGTCTTTTAGTAAAGGAAGGTGGGGTTGTGTGTAGATGGATCTTATAGTAAAGGAAGGTGGTGCAGGAGAGGTGGGGTTGTGTGTAGATGGATTTTATGATAAAGGAAGGTGGTGCAGGGGAGACGGGGTTGTGTGTGGATGGGTCTTATATAAAGGAAGGTGGTGCAGGGGAGGTGGGGTTGTGTGTAGATGGATCTTATGATAAAGGAATCTGGTGCAGGGGAGGTGGGGTTGTGTGTAAATGGGTCTTATGATAAAGGAAGGTGGGGTTGTGTGTAGATGGATCTTATGATAAAGGAAGGTGGTGCAGTTGTAGATGGGGAGACAGGGTTGTGTGTAAATGGATCTTATGATAAAGGAAGGTGGTGCAGGGGAGGTGGGGTTGTGCCCTTTTGGCTGACGGAGGATCATCTGCTGCCGGATAATCATGACTGAAATATCAAAGCGGCGTTTTGGAGCGAGCGGAGCTGGAAGCTGGCAGAGTGCTGCAGGAGGAGGTGGGGGGGGTGGGGGTGGAGGGGTGGGGGTGGAGTTCATCCTCCGCCCGCCTGTAGATGGATCTTATGAGTAAAACCCTCTTAGTGGGTAGTGCCATCTGGCCGGGCCCTGGCGGAGGCGTAACGGCGCCCAGAACCTCGGGGTCGCGATGCTTTACTGCCCAAGCCTGCCGCCTGCAGATGGCAGTGGGGCGTGTGAAGATGGAAACTGCCAAGGTCGGAGAGCGGCATGTGGCGCCGTGGAAGGGAGAGCTAAATGGAGGGGGGGGGGGGGGCAGGGACGGGTGGGGGGACGGGGACGGGCGGAGGGAGGGGTGGGGGCACCGCTGGAGCCATGGCAACATCAGGGCCGTGCTATGCTACATTAAAGAGCAGCGCTAGCTCGCCATATGGGAGGGCTACGGCTATCAAAGCTAATAGCTATGTTAGCTTAATGCACACACACACACACACACAGCGAGACACACACACACCTAGGCAGCAAGACACACACACAGCGAGACACACACAGACACACTCACACACACACACACACACACACACACACACACACACACACACACACACACACACACACACACACACACACACAGGCAGCAAGACACACACACACACAGACACACACACACACACACAGCGAGAGACACACACACGCTTAGCAAGACAGACACACACACACATACACACACACACAGCAAGACACACACACACACACACACACACACAGCGACACACACACACACACACACACACACACACACACACACACACACACACACACACACACACACACACACATACACAACACACACACACACACACACACACACACAGCGAGACACACACACACACTCGCAAGACACACACACACACACACACACAGCGAGACACACACACACACACTCACACACACACACAGCGCAGCAAGACAGACACACACACACACACACACACACCCAGGCAGCAGCTGGTGGAGTGAAAGCCTCCCAGTACAAAGGAATTTAATAAGAGAACAGCTGAATGAGACACAGACGGACGGACAGACGTCTTTCGTCCATCTTCCACACCTCCACTTTGCTGTGTGTCTCTCCGTGTGTCTTCCTGAAAAAAGACAATGGACGTAGGTGGGGTTAGAAAAGTGACCCATGGGACAAGAACGCCACATGATATTCAGCGTCCTGTGTGGACTACTGATGTCTCTCTACTGTTGTCTCTCTACTGATGTCTCTCTAGTTTTGTCTCTCTGTGTTGTCTCTCTACTGTTGTCTCTCTACTGTTGTCTCTCTACTGATGTCTCTCTACTGATGTCTCTCTACTGATGTCTCTCTACTGTTGTCTCTCTACTGTTGTCTCTCTACTGTTGTCTCTCTACTGATGTCTCTCTACTGATGTCTCTCTACTGATGTCTCTCTACTGTTGTCTCTCTACTGTTGTCTCTCTACTGATGTCTCTCTAGTTTTGTCTCTCTCTCTCTACTGTTGTCTCTCTACTGTTGTCTCTCTACTGATATTCTCTACTGATGTCTTCTACTGATTCTGTGTTGTCTCTCTACTGTTGTCTCTCTGTGTTGTCTCTACTGTTGTTCACTGTTGTCTCTCTACTGATGTCTCTCTGTGTTGTCCTCTGTGTTGTTACTGATGTCTCTCTACTGATGTCTTTCTACTGTTTATTCTGTTCATCTCTTTAGTCTCCTTTATTCTCTTCATTCAAGAGGAAGTGAAGCTCTACCTGTTCACCTCTCCATCTCTCTCTTCCTCGTAGTTTATCCTTTTCTTTCTCTTTTATTCTGTTCATCTCTTTGTCTCCTTCTCTCTCTCTCCCAGTGTCTCCCTCGTCTCCTGTCTCCTCCTCTCCTCTCCCTCCCTCTCTCCCTCCCTCTCTCCATCCCTCTCTCCCAGTGTCTCACAGGGTCCCAGGGCTCCCTCTCTCCCTCTGTCCCTCCCTCTCTCCCTCCCTCTCTCCCTCCCTCCCTCTCTCCATCCCCTCTCTCTCCTCTCCTCTCCTCTCTCCCTCTCTCTCCCTCCCTCTCTCCATCCCCTCTCTCTCCTCCCTCCTCTCCCCTCTCCCCTCCATCCCTCTCTCTCCCTCTCTCCTCCTCCCTCCCTCCCTCTCTCCTCCCTCTCCCTCCTCCCCTCCTTCTCTCCCTCCCTCCCTCTCTCCCTCCCTCTCTCCATCCCTCTC
Organism: Etheostoma perlongum; assembly: GCA_026937815.1. NCBI lineage: Eukaryota > Metazoa > Chordata > Actinopteri > Perciformes > Percidae > Etheostoma > Etheostoma perlongum. Next base: position 31,935,300 of record CM049380.1, read on the forward strand.
TCCCAGTGTCTCTCGTCCCAGGGCTCCCTCTTTCTCTCTCTGCCTGCAGCTGAAGATGAGACTGAAAATTAATTTGGGGGGTTTCATTAGATTCACTTTTTGGCCCATTTCCCCGGGTTTGGTCCCCGGACACACACACACACACACACACACACACACACACACACACACACACACACACACACACACACACACACACACACACAGGCTGTCCGTTTCAGCTCTGGGATGAAGGGAACGAGAAAGAAAGAGAGCTAAATTACATGAAAACAGGCCTGCGTGCCCCGAGGAGTCATCAATACTCGGTCTCCAGATGAAGTTATGTGGATCTCCGTTCCTCACACACACACACACACACACACACTCCATATTTCCCTCCGACATGCAGTCGAGTACAAGTACAATGAAGTACAACATGGAAACACTCAAGTACAAGTACCTCAAATGACATAGTACCCATGTTTTAACGGCTGATTCTCATATTCATCAGACTGAATATCTCATGACTGTCTTCATAGAAACAACGGATTAGGGAATCTACATTTAGACTCAGAAAAGATATGAATGATTAAAATAATGTCATATTTTTTGGGGATTCCTAAATATCTCTGCCCAGAGGCTCAATAGATCTGCAGCAGTCTGTATTAATACATCATCATTCATTGGCTGATTTTATCTTGGTTCAATAATCTGAATCTGTGAATATATACTGAAGTAAAGTACAACACAAAGTACACTTGTTTCCTTTACTTTATGCCTGACTATCGTATTTCTTTTAGACTAAATATCTCATAATGTACGTTTTTAACCCTCCTGTTGTCCTCGGGGTCGAATGGGCCCGTCTACAAAATAATTATTTTGGGTTTTTCCACCTTTATTTTATCAAAACTATGACCAAAGAACGCTGAAAAAAGCTTCAAAAACGCAGGAAAAATTCAAAAAAATTATTATTTTTTAAACGCTGAAAAAATTGACCAAACAAAATCGCCCAAATCGCCAAAGGTGACAAAAACTTGTTAAAAAGAAGTGACAAAAAATTGGTAATTGTGAGAAAAAACTTTAAAAAAAAAAAAACTACAAAAATATAATAAAAGTGACAAAAAAATTGGAAAAGAAATCTACAAAAAGTTAATAAAGGTGACAAAAAATTGGAAAAATATTAATAAAAGTGACAAACAAAATCTACAAAAACTTAATAAAAGTGACAAAAAAAAAATTGGAAAAATAATCTACAAAAAACGTTGAGAAAAAAACATCAAAATGTCAATATTTTGGGGCAGAAAACCAGGAAGTTGCCGGTCGATGGGAGGACAAGGCGAGGGTTACGGACCAGAAACCTCTCATTTAACTTCATCTGGAGACATCTGGGCTTTAATATCTGGACATAAAATGGCCCGAAAGGTTATGAATGACTAGATGAAATTTGAGCTTTTGATTGTGTTTACAGTTACATTTCACACGTTGGCTTTATGTTAAGTTTAATTATCATTTACTGGCTGGATATCCCCAGAAATGAAGTGTATATGGACACAGAAATCCTCTCATATTACCAAAATATCACCATAATGACAGTTACACACCTGAAGGTTTTGATTGTAATATGGAGGGGGGGGGTGAAATCAACAGAAAAATATGAATGAAGAATGAAAGTGTGACATCATGTGGGATTTCTTAAAAACTTTCTTTTCTTAAAACATCTTTCAACAACAGGACACACACGCACACACACACACACACACACACACACATACACACACACACACACATCCGCACGCATGCACACAAACATATACACACTCACACATGAACACACACACACACACACACACACATGCACAAACATGCACACACACTCACATCCGTACACACACACACACACACAAACATATACACACACACATGCACACACACATATACATATACACACACACATGCACACACACATATTCACACACACCTCTATTCTTAGTTTGTTTCTTTAATATCTCAAACAGTGTGTGTGTGTGTGTGTGTGTGTGTGTGTCTCTGTGTTTGTGTGTGTGTGTCTCTGTGTGTGTGTGTGTGTGTGTGTGTGTGTGTGTGTGTGTGTGTGTGTGTCTGTGTGTGTGTGTCTGTGTGTGTGTGTGTGTGTCTGTGTGTGTGTGTGTGTGTGTGTGTGTGTGTGTGTGTGTGTGTGTCTGTGTGTGTGTGTGTGTGTGTGTGTGTGTGTGTGTGTGTGTGTGTGTGTGTGTGTGTCTGTGTGTGTGTGTGTGTGTGTGTGTGTGTCTGTGTGTGTGTGTGTGTGTGTGTGTGTGTGTGTGTGTGTGTGTGTGTGTGTGTGTGTGTGTGTGTGTGTGTGTGTGTGTGTGTGTGTGTGTGTCTGTGTGTGTGTGTGTGTGTGTGTGTGTGTGTGTGTCTGTGTGTGTGTGTGTGTGTGTGTGTGTGTGTGTCTGTGTGTGTGTGTGTGTGTGTGTGTGTGTGTGTGTGTGTCTCTCTGTGTGTGTGTGTGTGTGTCTGTGTGTGTGTGTGTGTGTGTGTGTGTGTGTGTGTGTGTGTGTGTGTGTGTGTGTGTGTGTGTGTGTGTGTGTGTGTGTGTCTGTGTGTGTGTGTGTGTGTGTGTGTGTGTGTGTGTGTGTGTGTGTGTGTGTGTGTGTGTGTGTGTGTGTGTGTGTGTGTGTGTGTGTGTGTGTGTGTGTGTGTGTGTGTGTGTGTGTGTGTGTGTGTGTGTGTGTGTGTGTGTGTGTCTGTGTGTGTGTGTGTGTGTGTCTCTGTGTGTGTGTGTGTGTGTGTGTGTGTGTGTGTGTGTGTGTGTGTGTGTGTGTGTGTGTGTGTCTGTGTGTCTGTGTGTGTGTGTGTGTGTGTGTGTGTGTGTGTGTGTGTGTGTGTGTGTGTGTGTGTCTGTGTGTGTGTGTGTGTGTGTGTGTGTGTGTGTGTGTGTGTGTGTGTGTGTGTGTCTGTGTCTGTGTGTGTGTGTGTGTGTGTGTGTGTGTGTGTGTGTGTGTGTGTGTCCTGTATTCTCTCCATCCAATCTCTCCTGCTGTCACCACCTGCTTTCTCTGCTCTTTATTCCTTAAGAATCTATTTTTCCTGTTTTTTGGGAGGACTCTCGTCTTCTTCTCCTCCTCCTCGCCTCCTCAGGTAGATTGACTTTTCAAGGTGAACGTCCCATTACGGGAGAAGGTTGACAAATTAATTTGGTGGGCGCCTTGTTGCCGTGCGGCTAGCGATAGCGACCGGCCTGTCAATTTGAGAAATGAGGTGTAGCTCAGCGAGCCAGATGGAGGAGAAATGGAACAGCACATTAGCTAATTACTTATGCAAATCAGCGCCGTCGCTGCACCTTAACTTAAGCAGGCGGATGACACTCGGGGAGGCTGGCGGAGACGGTTAGCTAATGCTAATCCAGACCTACCCCCCAACCCCCCTACCCCCCACCCCCCCACCCAGCCCACAGCCCCTCACCTGCTGCAGGGGCAGAACATAGATCTCCACCAACGTTACCTCACCTCGGAGGACAGGAGGCACACTTCACTTTATTCATCAAGTCCGGTGTGTTCATAACGAGATGATTGGATTTGGTTTTTCTTATTTTAACAACAAAAATGTTAAAACTGCGTTATGTGTGTCACAAAAACATCTGATGGAAAACCCTCAAGGGGCTTAATAAGTGGCAATCTCCATAGAAACAATTATATTTACCCATTTAAAACATTTATATATTATTATGTTAAAAAAAGGAAAATTCAGACGACTTAGGAGCTGATGTGGGAAGACCAGACCAGATTACTGAAGAGCAGGTCTAGACCGGACTCTGGGATGTTATTTATCTCCCAGGTCTTTCCATAAAGAGCAGGTCTAGACCAGACTCTGGGATGTTATTTATCTCCCAGGTCTTTCATAAAGAGCAGGTCTAGACCGGACTCTGGGATGTTATTTATCTCCCAGGTCTTTCATAAAGAGCAGGTCTAGACCGGACTCTGGGATGTTATTTATCTCCCAGGTCTTTCATAAAGAGCAGGTCTAGACCGGACTCTGGGATGTTATTTATCTCCCAGGTCTTTCATAAAGAGCAGGTCTAGACCGGACTCTGGGATGTTATTTATCTCCCAGGTCTTTCCATAAAGAGCAGGTCTAGACCGGACTCTGGGATGTTATTTATCTCCCAGGTCTTTCATAAAGAGCAGGTCTAGACCGGACTCTGGGATGTTATTTATCTCCCAGGTCTTTCATAAAGAGCAGGTCTAGACCGGACTCTGGGATGTTATTTATCTCCCAGGTCTTTCATAAAGAGCAGGTCTAGACCGGACTCTGGGATGTTATTTATCTCCCAGGTCTTTCCATAAAGAGCAGGTCTAGACCGGACTCTGGGATGTTATTTATCTCCCAGGTCTTTCCATAAAGAGCAGGTCTAGACCGGACTCTGGGATGTTATTTATCTCCCAGGTCTTTCCATAAAGAGCGGGTCCAGACCGGACTCTGGGATGTTATTTATCTCCCAGGTCTTTCCATAAAGAGCGGGTCTAGACCGGACTCTGGGATGTTATTTATCTCCCAGGTCTTTCAAAGAGCAGGTCTAGACCGGACTCTGGGAAGGTTATTTATCTCCCAGGTCTTTCATAAAGAGCAGGTCTAGACCGGACTCTGGGATGTTATTTATCTCCCAGGTCTTTCATAAAGAGCAGGTCTAGCCGGACTCTGGGAGGTTATTTATCTCCCAGGTCTTTCATAAAGAGCAGGTCTAGACCGGACTCTGGGATGTTATTTATCTCCCAGGTCTTTCATAAAGAGCAGGTCTAGACCGGACTCTGGAAGGTTATTTATCTCCCAGGTCTTTCATAAAGAGCAGGTCTAGACCGGACTCTGGGATGTTATTTATCTCCCAGGTCTTTCATAAAGAGCAGGTCTAGACCGGACTCTGGGATGTTATTTATCTCCCAGGTCTTTCATAAAGAGCAGGTCTAGACCGGGCTCTGGGATGTTATTTATCTCCCAGGTCTTTCATAAAGAGCAGGTCTAGACCGGACTCTGAGATGGTCTAGACCGGACTCTGGGATGTTATTTATCTCCCAGGTCTTTCATAAAGAGCGGGTCTAGACCGGACTCTGAGATGGTCTAGACCGGACTCTGGGATGTTATTTATCTCCCAGGTCTTTCCATAAAGAGCAGGTCTAGACCGGACTCTGAGATGGTCTAGACCGGACTCTGGGATGTTATTTATCTCCCAGGTCTTTCCATAAAGAGCAGGTCTAGACAGGACTCTGGGATGTTATTTATCTCCCAGGTCTTTAATAAAGAGCAGGTCTAGACCGGACTCTACCGGGCTACCTGTCTTAAAGGGGCCGTCCACATGGCTACCTGTCTTAAAGGGGCCGTCCACATGGCTACCTGTCTTAAAGGGGCCGCCCACATGACTACCTGTCTTAAAGGGGCCGCCCACATGATTACCTGTCTTAAAGGGGCCGCCCACATGATTACCTGTCTTAAAGGGGCCGCCCACATGGCTACCTGTCTTAAAGGGGCCGCCCACATGGCTACCTGTCTCAAAGGGGCCGTCCACATGGCTACCTGTCTTAAAGGGGCGGTCCACATGGCTACCTGTCTTAAAGGGGCCGTCCACATGGATACTTGTCTCAAAGGGGCTGTCCACATGGCTACCTGTTTAAAAGGGGCCGCCCACATGGATACTTGTCTCAAAGGGGCGGTCCACATGGCTACCTGTTTAAAAGGGGCCACCCACATGTCTACCTGTCTTACAGGGGCCGCCCACATGTCTACCTGTCCTAAAGGAGATGTCCACATGACTACCTGTCCTAAAGGAGATGTCCACATGGCTACCTGTCTTAAAGGGGCCGCCCACATGGCTACCTGTCTTAAAGGGGAGAATCCACATGGCTACCTGTCTTAAAGGATTTGTCCCACATGGCTACCTGTCTTAAAGGAGATGTCCACATGTCTACCTGTCCTAAAGGAGATGTCCACATGACTACCTGTCTTAAAGGGGCCGTCCACATGGCTACCTGTCTTAAAGGGGCCGCCCACATGGCTACCTGTCTTAAAGGGGCCGTCCACATGGCTACCTGTCTTAAAGGGGCCGCCCACATGGCTACCTGTCTTAAAGGGGCCGTCCACATGGCTACCTGTCTTAAAGGGGCCGTCCACATGGCTACATCTGTCTTAAAGGGGCGTCCACATGGTGGCTACCTGTCTTAAAGGGGCCGTCCCATGGCTCTGTAAAGGGGGGGTCCCACATGACTACCTGTCTTAAAGGGGGCCCACATGTCTACCTGTCTTAAAGGGGCCGCCCACATGTCTACCTGTCTTAAAGGGGCCCCCACATGGCTACATGTCTTAAAGGGGCCGCCCACATGGCTACCTGTCTTAAAGGGGCCGTCCACATGGCTACCTGTCTTAAAGGGGCCTTTCCACATGGCTACCTGTCTTAAAGGGGGCCCCCGTGGCTACCTGTCTTA
>CM049380.1:31954248-31956748 GCA_026937815.1 Etheostoma perlongum
GTGTGTGTGTGTGTGTGTGTGTGTGTGCGTGTGTGTGTGTGCGTGTGTGTGTGTGTCTGTGTGTGTGTGTGTGTGTGTGTGTGTGTGTCTGTGTGTGTGTGTGTGTGTGTGTGTGTGTGTGTGTGTGTGTGTGTGTGTGTGTGTGTGTGTGTGTGTGTGTGTGTGTGTGTGTGTGTGTGTGTAATTTGGCCGTGGTTTGGTGTTGACGCCGACTTCAAAGGAAGTAAATTACATTTACTTTGTAATGCTTGCATCATTATTCCTCCTCTTTATCAGCTACCAATCAGCAGTGTGTGTGTGTGTGTGTGTGTGTGTGTTTGTTTGATGTGTGTGTGTTTGTAAGTTTCTGTGTGTGAATGCGTGTTTGTGTGTGTGTTTGTGTGTGTGTTTGTGTGGACTCACTACGTTGCTTCTACCTGTCCTCTTCTACCTGGATATGTCCTCTTCTACCTGGACATGTCCTCTTTTACTTGGATATGTCCTATTTTACCTGGATATGTCCTCTTCTACCTGGACATGTCCTCTTCTACCTGGACATGTCCTCTTCTACCTGGACATGTCCTCTTTTACTTGGATATGTCCTCTTCTACCTGGATATGTCCTCTTTTACCTGGATATGTCCTCTTTTACCTGGATATGTCCTCTTCTACCTGGACATGTCCTCTTTTACCTGGACATGTCCTATTTTACTTGGTTATGTCCTATTTTACTTGGACATGTCCTCTTTTACTTGGACATGTCCTCTTTTTACATACTGTCCGCGGGGTTAAATTCATGAAATGTCCAGTTTTCACTGTCTTTCATGGGTCCATTAGCGTTAACCCTCATGTTGCCCTCATGTTGTCCCCATGTTGTCTTCATGTTGTCCTCATGTGTTCCTCATGTTGTCTTCATGTTGCCCTCATGTTGTCCTCATGTTGTCCTCATGTTGTCCTCATTGCCCTCATGTGTTCCTCATGTTGTCTTCATGTTGTCCCCATGTTGTCTTCATGTTGTCCTCATGTGTTCCTCATGTTGTCTTCATGTTGTCCTCATGTTGCCCTCATGTTGTCCTCATGTTGTCCTCATGTGTTCCTCATGTTGTCCTCATGTTGTCTTCATGTTGTCCCCATGTTGTCTTCATGTTGTCCTCATGTGTTCCTCATGTTGTCTTCATGTTGTCCTCATGTTGCCCTCATGTTGTCCTCATGTTGCCCTCATGTGTTCCTCATGTTGTCCTCCTGTTGTCCTCATGTTGCCCTCATGTTGTCCTCATGTTGTCCTCATGTTGTCCTCATGTTGCCCTCATGTGTTCCTCATGCTGTCTTCATGTTGTCCTCATGTTGTCTTCATGTTGCCCTCATGTTGTCCTCATGTTGTCCTCATGTTGTCCTCATGTTGTCTTCTCCCCATGTTGTCTTCCCTCATGTGTTCCTCATGTTGTCTTCATGTTGTCCCCATGTTGTCTTCATGTTGTCCTCATGTGTTCCTCATGTTGTCTTCATGTTGTCCTCATGTTGCCCTCATGTTGTCCTCATGTTGTCCTCATGTGTTCCTCATGTTGTCCTCATGTTGTCTTCATGTTGTCCTCATGTGTTCCTCATGTTGTCTTCATGTTGTCTTCATGTTGTCCCCATGTTGTCTTCATGTTGTCCTCATGTGTTCCTCATGTTGTCTTCATGTTGTCCTCATGTTGCCCTCATGTTGTCCTCATGTTGTCCTCATGTGTTCCTCATGTTGTCCTCATGTTGCCCTCATGTTGTCCTCATGTTGTCCTCATGTGTTCCTCATGTTGTCCTCATGTTGTCTTCATGTTGTCCTCTGTGTGTGAGACACCCCTTGTCATCTAGCTGTCTTGTCCAAATTAAAAGTGCAAAAGCCCAGAAAGCTGTGGAGGAGGGTCAGGGCTGGGGGCTTTAACGACTGGTAAAGACAGGTGTACTGGTGTGGCTGGTGCCCCCAAAATCCAACCCCAAGCGCCATCGTTACCTAGACAACGGACGCTTCTAGGAGGCATTCTCATTGGCTGATTGATTATGACGACAATCACACGATTAATCACGATTACATAATTTAATATTAACTCATCTCACTTTGAGAGCTTGAAAAGAAGGTGGCGCTTTACAGAGTGTGTGTGTGTGTGTATTTGTGTGTGTTTGTGTGTGTTTGTGTGTGTGTATTTGTGTGTGTTTTGTGTGTGTGTGTGTGTGTGTATTTGTGTGCGTGTGTGTTTGTGTGTATTTGTGTGTGTTTGTGTGTGTGTATTTGTGTGTGTTTGTGTGTGTGTATTTGTGTTTGTGTGTGTGTATTTGTGTGTGTTTGTGTGTGTGTGTGTGTGTGTGTGTATTTGTGTGTGTGTGTGTGTTTGTGTGTGTGTATTTGTGTGTGTTTGTGTGTGTGTGTGCCAATCACACGCATGGAAACTCACACACACCCATATAATGTGTTTAAAAGCCAAATACACACACACACACACACACACACACCGAGACACACACACAGACACACACACAGAGAGACA
>CM049380.1:31966748-31989248 GCA_026937815.1 Etheostoma perlongum
CCCGGACACCCCCGACACCCCCAGACACCCCGACACCCCTGGACACCGCCAGACACCCCCTGACACCCCGGACACCCCGGACACCCCCGACACCCCAGACACCCCCGACACCCCTGGACACCCCGGGACACCCCCAGACACCCCGATACCCCAGACACCCCCCATGACACCCCCAGACACCCCCGACACCCCAGACACCCCATGACACCCCCAGACACCCCCAGACACCCCCGACACCCCTGGACACCCCCAGACACCCCCGACACCCCCCGGGACACCCCCGACACCCCGACACCCCAGACACCCCCATGACACCCCCAGACACCCCAGACACCCCCAGACACCCCCGACACCCGGGACACCCCAGACACCCCCAGACACCCCTGGACACCCCAGACACCCCCCGACACCCCGGGACACCTCTGGGACACCTGTCCAACCAGACCACTTATCCATGAGTCGTTCTTCAGTGACCCTGACGTTGTGTGTGTCTGTGTGTTTTCTTCTGTGTGTGTGTGTGTGTGCGCTTCGTGTGTGTGTGTGTGTGTGTGTGTGTGTGTGCGTGTGTGTGTGCGTGTGTGTCTGTGTGTGTGTGTGTGTGTGTGTGTGTGTGTGTCTGTGTGTGTGTGTGTGTGTGTGTGTGTCTGTGTGTGTGTGTCTGTGTGTGTGTGTGTGTGTGTCTGTGTGTGTGTGTGTGTGTGTGTGTGCTCTGTGTGTGTGTGTGTGTCTGTGTGTGTGTGTGTCTGTGTGTGTCTGTGTGTGTGTGTGTGTGTGTGTGTGTGTGTGTCTGTGTGTGTGTGTCTGTGTGTGTGTGTGTGTGTGTGTGTGCGTCTGTGTGTGTGTGTGTCTGTGTGTGTGTGTGTGTGTGTGTGTGTGTGTGTGCAGGTGGTCGTCTCCACTACGGTCAACGTGGACGGTCACGTGCTCGCGGTCTCAGACAACATGTTCGTCCACAACAACTCCAAACATGGCCGCCGCGCCCGCCGCCTGGACCCCTCTGAAGGTGAGAAGCTCTCATGGTGGGGGGGGGACGTTGTCTTTCTACGTCTCTAATTCTGTTTTTATGAGTAGGAAACAAGAGAAACACAGAGGGAAGCATTACATGTTCTTTTTATTCCACAACATGACTCCATTTCTTATATTTTGGACAAATGCTAAAAGTCCAAAGCCGTGAAGACGGCGTGAAGGTGCAGGGTGAGTCTGGGACGGCCGCACGTTGGACACCTGCTGGACGTCCCGCACTGAAAATAAGGCGACAACAAGGTTGAAAAAAAGCAACAAAAAGGTCAAAATAAGGCGACAACAACGTCGAAATAAGGCAACAAAAAGGTCAAAATAAGGCGACAACAACGTCGAAATAAGGCAACAAAAAGGTCAAAATAAGGCGACAACAAGGTCGAAAAAAGGCGACAAAAAGGTCAAAATAAGGCGACAAAAAGGTCAAAATAAAGCAACAAAAAGGTCAAAATAAGGCGACAACAAGGTCGAAAAAAAGCGACAAAAAGGTCAAAATAAGGCGACAAAAAGGTCAAAATAAGGCGACAAAAGGTCAAAAAAAGCGACAAAAGGTCAAAATCAAAAAGGCGACAAAAAGGTCAAAAATAAGGCAACAAAAGGTCAAAATAAGGCGACAACAAGGTCGAAATAAGGCAACAAAAAGGTCAAAATAAGGCGACAACAAGGTCGAAATAAGGCAACAAAAAGGTCAAAATAAGGCGACAAGGTCGAAATAAGTCGACAAAAAGGTCTAAAAAAGGTTGAAATAAGGCGACAAAAAGGTCAAAAAAAGGCGACAAAAAGGTCAAAATAAGGCAACAAAAAGGTCTAAAAAGACCTTTTTTAGACCTCGTTGGGACGGCCGTGTCCCGCGGGACGTCCCGCGCCGGCCGAGGACAAGTGCTCCGTCCGCAGCGTCCGCAGCGAGCAAATAAAAGATGCATCAGTGGCGTATAAACTAGACACGATGAAAGTGGAGCCGGTAACATTTCCTCTAACGCCACTCTGCCCCCCCCCGCTAATAAAACCCCCGGCACGGCCATGACATAAGCCTCGTCTGGGGGGAGGGGGCTAAGTGTGTTCTAATCTAACTTTCATGGGAACTTGTAAAATCTTATTTAACAAGTTGACTGAGAAAACAAAACCCTATGACTCTATGTCCCTATGACTCTATGTCCCTATGACTCTGTGTCCCTATGACTCTATGTCCCTATGACTCTGTGTCCCTATGACTCTATGTCCCTATGACGCTATGTCCGTATGATTCTATGTCCCTATGCCTCTGTGTCCCTATGTCCCTATGACTATATGTCCCTATGACTCTATGTCCCTATGTCCCTATGACTATATGTCTCTATGACTCTATGTCCCTATGTCCCTATGACTCTATGACTCTATGTCCCTATGACTCTATGTCCCTATGACTCTATGTCTCTATGACTCTGTGTCCCTATGTCCCTATGACTCTATGTCCCTATGACTCTATGTCCCTATGTCCCTATTACTCTATGTCCCTATGACTCTATGTCCCTATGTCCCTATGACTCTATGTCCCTATGTCCCTATGACTCTATGACTCTATGTCCCTATGACTCTATGTCCCTATGTCCCTATGACTCTATGTCCCTATGACTCTATGTCCCTATGATTCTATGTCCCTATGACTCTATGTCCCTATGACTCTATGTCCCTATGACTCTATGTCTCTATGACCCTATGTCCCTATGACTCTATGCCCCTATGTCCCTATGACTCTATGCCCCTATGTCCCTATGACTCTATGTCCCTATGTCCCTATGACTCTATGTCCCTATGACTTTATGTCCCTATGACTCTATGACCCTATAACCCTATGACTCTATGCCCCTATGTCCCTATGACCCTATGTCCCTATGACTCTATGTCCCTATGTCTCTATGTCCCTATGTCCCTATGTCTCTATGTCCCTATGTCCCTATGACTCTATGTCCCTATGTCCATATGACTCTATGTCCCTATGACTCTATGTCCCTATGTCCCTATGACTCTATGTCCCTATAACTCTATGTCCATATGACTCTATAACCCTATGTCCCTATGACTCTATGTCCATATGACTCTATGTCCCTATGACTCTATGTCCCTATGTCCCTATGACTCTGTGTCCCTATGACTCTATGTCGCTATGTCCCTATGTCCCTATGACTCTATGTCCCTATGTCCCTATGACTCTATGTCCCTATGACTTTATGTCCCTCTGTCCCTATGTCCCTATGACTCTATGTCCCTATGTCCCTATGACTCTATGTCCCTATGTCCCTATGACTCTACGTCCCTATGTCCCTATGACTCTATGACTCTATGTCCCTATGACTCTATGTCCCTATGACTCTATGACCCTATGACCCTATGACTCTATGCCCCTATGTCCCTATGACCCTATGTCCCTATGACTCTATGCCCCTATGTCCCTATGACTCTATGCCCCTATGTCCCTATGACTCTATGCCCCTATGTCCCTATGACCCTATGTCCCTATGACTCTATGCCCCTATGTCCCTATGACTCTATGTCCCTATGACTCTATGTCCCTATGACTCTATGTCCCTATGACCCTATGTCCCTATGACTCTATGTCCCTATGACCCTATGTCCCTATGACTCTATGTCCCTATGACTCTATGTCCCTATGTCCCTATGACTCTATGTCCCTATGTCCCTATGACTCTATGCCCCTATGTCCCTATGACTCTATGTCCCTATGACCCTATGTCCCTATGACTCTATGTCCCTATGACTCTATGTCCCTATGACCCTATGTCCCTATGACTCTATGTCCCTATGACTCTATGTCCCTATGTCCCTATGACTCTATGTCCCTATGTCCATATGACTCTATGTCCCTAGGACTCTATGTCCCTATGTCCCTATGACTCTATGTCCCTATGACTCTATGTCCATATGACTCTATGACCCTATGTCCCTATGACTCTATGTCCATATGACTCTATGTCCCTATGACTCTATGTCCCTATGTCCCTATGACTCTGTGTCCCTATGACTCTGTCGCTATGTCCCTATGTCCCTATGACTCTATGTCCCTATGTCCCTATGACTCTATGTCCCTATGTCCCTATGTCCCTATGACTCTATGCCCCTATGTCCCTATGACCCTATGTCCCTATGACTCTATGCCCCTATGTCCCTATGACTCTATGCCCCTATGTCCCTATGACTCTATGTCCCTATGTCCATATGACTCTATGTCCCTATGCCTCTATGTCCCTATGTCCCTATGTCCCTATGACTCTATGTCCCTATGACTCTATGTCCATATGACTCTATGACCCTATGTCCCTATGACTCTATGTCCATATGACTCTATGTCCCTATGACTCTATGTCCCTATGACTCTGTGTCCCTATGACTCTATGTCGCTATGTCCCTATGTCCCTATGACTCTATGTCCCTATGTCCCTATGACTTTATGTCCCTCTGTCCCTATGTCCCTATGACTCTATGTCCCTATGACTCTATGTCCCTATGTCCCTATGACTCTACGTCCCTATGTCCCTATGACTCTATGACTCTATGTCCCTATGACTCTATGTCCCTATGACTCTACGTCCCTATGTCCCTATGACTCTATGACTCTATGTCCCTATGACTCTATGTCCCTATGACTCTATGACCCTATGTCCCTATGACTCTATGCCCCTATGTCCCTATGACTCTATGTCCCTATGACTCTATGTCCCTATGACTCTATGTCCCTATGACCCTATGTCCCTATGACTCTATGTCCCTATGTCCCTATGTCCCTATGACTCTATGTCCCTATGTCCATATGACTCTATGTCCCTAGGACTCTATGTCCCTATGTCCCTATGACTCTATGTCCCTATGACTCTATGTCCATATGACTCTATGACCCTATGTCCCTATGACTCTATGTCCATATGACTCTATGTCCCTATGACTCTATGTCCCTATGTCCCTATGACTCTATGTCTCTATGACTCTATGTCCATATGACTCTATGACCCTATGTCCCTATGACTCTATGTCCATATGACTCTATGTCCCTATGACTCTATGTCCCTATGTCCCTATGACTCTATGTCCCTATGTCCCTATGACTCTATGTCCCTATGTCCCTATGACCCTATTTCCCTATGTCCCTATGACTCTATGTCCCTATGTCCCTATGACTCTATGTCCCTATGTCCCTATGACTCTATGTCCCTATGTCCCTATGACCCTATGTCCCTATGTCCCTATGTCCCTATGACTCTATGTCCCTATGTCCCTATGTCCCTATGACTCTATGTCCCTATGTCCCTATGACCCTATGTCCCTATGTCCCTATGTCCCTATGACTCTATGTCCCTATGACTCTATGTCCCTATGACCCTATGTCCCTATGTCCCTATGTCCCTATGACTCTATGTCCCTATGACTCTATGTCCCTATGTCCCTATGACTCTATGTCCCTATGTCCCTATGTCCCTATGTCCCTATCTAGTCTAAGTGACTGAGAGATGTCTGCAGTCGGAGAAACAGGCTACGATGGAAGTTAATGGGACAAATGTCCAGCTCGTGTTTACTGATTAATATTCTAAGTGTCTGATATTATTATGGGATGGATTCATAAGGAGGTCGACCTTTCTGTTACAGAGTAAGATCCTTTTTTAAACAGACTCCATGTAAACAACATTTTAACATCGTAAAACACTTTCCATTCAAAGTCGACAGAAACAAAATAAACCTTTTTCCTCCAATCAGACATCCTCTCTGTCCCAAACGACTTGTTCTGCAGTTGCCCTCGACTTGTTTTTAAAGTTTGAGTCATTTCCCGAAGAGATTGTGTAACTTGTGCGCTTGTTTTAACCTACTTGGAACACCAGCCGGGTGGGGCTTGTCCAATAACATCTCGGAGACAAACAAGAAGAACAAACTGCACTTCTGTCTGAACTTCCACACACTTGATGTAGTCTTACCCGACCGAGCCCTTCCCACCCCTCTGGGACGCGCAGCAGAGTAAAACAAACTCTTAAAACAAGTTGGAAACTCTGTTCCCTCTTTCACCCGCCCCATCCACACCCCCGAGCCACCCGCTTTGCAGGCTCCCCAAAACTACAAAACTGTGAGGCTTCTCCAGGAGAGATTGTGTAACTGGTGCGCTTGTTTTAACCTGCTGTGAACACCAGACGGGCGGGGCTTACAGTATCAGGGCATCAGACCGTATCAGATAAACCTTCACAGTCACAGAAAGGCCGACTAAAGAGACAGATCGGTTAACTTCTGTCTTCTTGACACTGACCCCCCCCATCTGGACAAACAGAGGAAAACTACCCCGCCCCCCCCTGGTCCCAGTTCTGCACCCCCGGTCCCAGACCATTACCTTCTGCAGTTCCCCTCAACTTATTTTAAAGTTTGAGGCTGTTCCAGGAGAGTTGGTGTAACTCGTCTGCTTCTTATTTTATTTTTTAAAGGTTTTGGGGCACATTAGGTCCTTGTTGACAGGACAGCTGAAGACATGAAGGGGGGGGTGACATGGGCGCGCTCTACCAACCGAGCACTCCGGGCGCCCACTCGTCTGCTTCTTTTAACCTTTCGTCTGAAAGGATCCGATAAAACTTCCAGACGCAGAAAAGTCGACAGAACTAACTTTCTTTAACTTCTGTCTTCTTGACTCATTGTTTCCGTCCTGAGAGTGAAATTAACCCTAAAACAGTTTTCCCCCTGTCAGATAAAGGTCTAAATAAGGCAGGTCTAAACAAACAGTCTAAATAAAAGTCTAAATAAGGCGACATAAAGGTCTAAATAAATATAAAGGTCTAAATAAAGGTCTAAATAAGGCGACAAAAGGTCTAAATAAAATAAAGGTCTAAATAAGGCGACAAACAGGTCTAAATAAGGCGACATAAAGGTCTAAATAAGGCGACATAAAGGTCTAAATAAGGCGACATAAAGGTCTAAATAAGGCGACATAAAGGTCTAAATAAGGCAACATAAAGGTCTAAATAAGGCAACATAAAGGTCTAAATAAGGCGACAAACAGGTCTAAATAAGGCGACATAAAGGTCTAAATAAGGCAACATAAAGGTCTAAATAAGGCGACATACAGGTCTAAATAAAATAAAGGCGACAAAAGGTCTAAAATAAGGCGACATAAAGGTCTAAATAAGGCGACAAAAGGTCTAAAAAGGACATAAAGGTCTAAATAAGGCGACATAAAGGTCTAAATAAGGCGACAAACAGGTCTAAATAAGGCGACATAAAGGTCTAAATAAGGCGACAAACAGGTCTAAATAAGGCGACATAAAGGTCTAAATAAGGCGACATAAAGGTCTAAATAAGGCGACATAAAGGTCTAAATAAGGCGACATAAAGGTCTAAATAAGGCGACAAACAGGTCTAAATAAGGCGACATAAAGGTCTAAATAAGGCGACAAACAGGTCTAAATAAATAAGGCGACATAAAAGGTCTAAATAAGGCGACAAACAGGTCTAAATAAGGCGACATAAAGGTCTAAATAAGGCGACATAAAGGTCTAAATAAGGCGACATAAAGGTCTAAATAAGGCGACAAACAGGTCTAAATAAGGCGACATAAAGGTCTAAATAAGGCGACATAAAGGTCTAAATAAGGCGACAAACAGGTCTAAATAAGGCGACATAAAGGTCTAAATAAGGCGACATAAAGGTCTAAATAAGGCGACAAACAGGTCTAAATAAGGCGACAAAAAGGTCTAAATAAGGCGACAAAAAGGTCTAAATAAGGCGACAAACAGGTCTAAATAAAAACAGGTCTAAATAAGGCGACAAAAGGTCTAAATAAGGCGACAAACAGGTCTAAATAAAATAAAGGTCTAAATAAGGCGACATAAAAGGTCTAAATAAAGGTCTAAATAAAGGCGAATAAAAAGGTCTAAAAACATAAAGGTCTAAATAAGGCGACAAAAGGTCTAAATAAGGCGACAAAAGGTCTAAATAAGGCGACATAAAGGTCTAAATAAGGCGACATAAAGGTCTAAAAAGGTCTAAATAAGGCGACAAACAGGTCTAAATAAGGCGACATAAAGGTCTAAAAAAGGTTTGAATAAAGGTCGACAAAAGGTCTAAATAAGGCGACATAAAAAAAGGTCTAAATAAGGCGACAAACAGGTCTAAATAAGGCGACATAAAGGTCTAAATAAAGGCGACAAAAAGGTCTAAATAAAAGGCGACAAAAGGTCTAAATAAGGCGACATAAAGGTCTAAATAAGGCGACATAAAGGTCTAAATAAGGCGACATAAAGGTCTAAATAAGGCGACAAACAGGTCTAAATAAGGCGACAAAAGGTCTAAATAAAGGCGACATAAAGGTCTAAAAAAAGGACATAAAGGTCTAAATAAGGCGACATAAAGGTCTAAATAAGGCGGTCTAAATAAGGCGACAAAAGGTCTAAATAAGGCGACATAAAAAGGCGACAAAAGGTCTAAATAAGGCGACATAAAGGTCTAAATAAGGCGACAAACAGGTCTAAATAAGGCGACATAAAGGTGAGAAAGAGATATCAAAAAGGTAAATAAAGGTAAATAAAAGGTGACTAAAAGGTGAAAAAAGGTGACAAAAAAGTCTATAAAAGACAACAAAACGGCAACAAAAAGGTCTAAAAAGGCGCCACAGCGTGTAGAAAGCGCTGACCTTCTGCAGTTCCCTAAATCGACTGAGTTTAAAGTCGAGGCTGGTCCAGGTAAATAAAGGAGACTAAAATGAAAAAAGGGACTCTAAAAGACAACAAAACGGCAACAAAAACTCTGCCGGCCACAGCGTTAGAAAGCGGACTCTGCAGTTCCCCTCGACTGAGTTTAAAGTCGACTCTGGTCCAGGAGGCCTTGTTAGGACTCTGCCGGCCTCGCCGGGACTCTGCCGGCGTCTGAAGGCAGCAGATAAAACTTTCAGACACAGAAAAACTTCTTCTGTCTTCTGGAAACTCTGCGTTTCCGTCCTGAGAGCTCCCCGTCCCCCGGCCCCCGTCCCCCGTCCCCGTCCCCCCACCCCGTCTGGGACACACAGAGTGAAAGTAACTTTAAAACAGTTTCCCCCCAGTCAGACTTGCCCCCCCCCTGTGTCCCCCCCAGTTTTCCCTCCCTCCCAAACGATAACTTTTGTTAAAGTTCCCGTCCACTAGTTTTTAAAGTGGCGAGGCTGTTCCAGGAGCAGATGATGTCATCGTCTCGTTTGGTTTAACCTACTTGCAGCACCAGGCGGGGGGGGGGAGTACTGACCCCCTCGATTCCCCCACGCCCAGAGGGATAAAACAAACGCTACTTGACACGGATGTGTCATTCACGGAGCTGAGAGCGTCCTCGTCTCTCACCTGAGACCCGAATCAAACGTTCATGTGGAGGACTCTACGGTGTCCTGCAGGGGCCAAAGGGGGGGCGTTGTTTACCAGACGGCGCCGTATCTCAGCCCGCCGAGGGGAAGCTCGGGGCCTTTCATCCCACCCGGGCCGGGATGTTTGCACCGGCGATAAGAAAGCCCCGACATCTGCTGCCGCCTTCAGGCAGCCCCCCTGGACCCAGCCCCCCTGAACCCAGCCCCCGAACCCAGCCCCCCAAACTCTGCCCCCTGAACCCAGCCCCCCAAACTCTGCCCCCTGAACCCAGCCCCCTGGACCCAGCCCCCCAAACTCTGCCCCCCTGAACCCAGCCCCCCAAACTCTGCCCCCCAAACTCTGCCCCCCTGAACCCAGCCCCCCAAACTCTGCCCCCAAACTCTGCCCCCCCTGAACCCAGCCCCCCAAACTCTGCCCCCCTGCTCCTTTTCATTGTGCTCCTCTGTTCATCTCTGTTTGTTTACCTCTGCGACCAAAGGGGGGGAAATAATTAATAAGGAGATGACAATAAGCTCTTTCTTTTCTTTCATCTGGAAAGTCAGAGCCACTTTCAGAAAAGTTGATGCTGCGACCAGAGAGGACAACGAGGATGCCGAGCCCCCCCAAACCCCCAACCCCCCCTCGGGGGGGCATCAGGACGTGACTGAAGACATAACTACACTCTCTTTATTGATCTTTTGGGATGACTCCTGCAAGGAAATTGAATTTCCAGCAGCGGGTTTCAGATTACAAAACACTGGAATGGGAAATAAAGAGGTGTAAAAAACACAGGATAGAAAAAAACAGTCCAAAAATAACAATAACAATACACTTTTAGCTATTAAAGAGACCTTTAGCATAGCAAGGATGCCAAAAGTAACGCCGTCGTTGAGCACATTTACGTGCAACAGTGGAAGAAGTACTCACAAATGTCAATAAAGCAACAAAAACGTTCAAAAAAATATCAAACAAGTGTCAAAAAAGCGTTTCAAGAGTCAAAGGCACTTTATCTTAAACATTAGTGAACACAAGGGAACGCTGAGACCTGTAACGGTGATGTCTCTGAACGCAGCCCTGACATCTCATCACATAGTAAACACAAGGGAACGCTGAGACCTGTAACGGTGATGTCCCTGAACGCAGCCCTGACATCTCATCACATAGTAAACACAAGGGAACGCTGAGACCTGTAACGGTGATGTCCCTGAACGCAGCCCTGACATCTCCTCACATAGTGAACACAAGGGAACGCTGAGACCTGTAACGGTGATGTCCCTGAACGCAGCCCTGACATCTCATCACATAGTAAACACAAGGGAACGCTGAGACCTGTAACGGTGATGTCCCTGAACGCAGCCCTGACATCTCATCACATAGTAAACACAAGGGAACGCTGAGACCTGTAACGGTGATGTCCCTGAACGCAGCCCTGACATCTCATCACATAGTGAACACAAGGGAACGCTGAGACCTGTAACGGTGATGTCCCTGATGTCCCTGAACGCAGCCCTGACATCTCATCACATAGTGAACACAAGGGAACGCTGAGACCTGTAACGGTGATGTCGTTGAACGCAGCCCTGACATCTCATCACATAGTGAACACAAGGGAACGCTGAGACCTGTAACGGTGATGTCGTTGAACGCAGCCCTGACTGGAAACCATCACATAGTGAACCAAGGGAAGCGGTTGTAAACGGTTGGAAAATCCGGAGCCGGTCGACTGTCTAGTCGCCGTGGACATTAGTAAACACAAGGGAACGCTGAGACCTCATCGATCTCTGGGAACCAATCACGGCCGGACTAACGACCAGCTGTATTATAATATTATTTATTCAAATAATAAACTAACATAGTTCTTTGTTATGTTGAAAGTAAATTATGAAATATTATTCATATTACATGAATATCTGATATATATGATATTATGTGTGTGGGTGTCTTTCTAACATGTTGTGTGTCTGTGTGTGTCGGTGTGTGTGTGTGTGTGTGTCTGTGTGTGGGTTGTGTGTCTGTGTGTGTGTGTGTGTGTGTGTGTGTGTCTGTGTGGGTTGTGTGTCTGTGTGTGTGTGTGTGTGTGTGTGTGGGTTGTGTGTCTGTGTGTGTCTCTGTGTGTGTCTGTGTGTGTGTGTCTAACGGTTGTGTGTCTGTGTGTGTGTGTGTGTCTAACGGTTGTGTGTCTGTGTGTGTGTTTGTGTGTGTCTAACGGTTGTGTCTCTGTGTGTGTGTTTGTGTGTGTCTAACGGTTGTGTCTCTGTGTGTGTCTGTGTGTGTGTGTCTAACGGTTGTGTGTGTGTGTGTGTGTGTGTGTCTGTGTGTGTGTGTGTGTCTGGGTTGTGTGTCTGTGTGTGTGTGTGTGTGTGTGTGTGTCTAACGGTTGTGTGTCTGTGTGTGTGTGTGTCTAACGGTGTGTGTGTGTGTGTGTGTGTCTGGTGGTGTGTGTCTGTGTGTGTGTGTCTAACGGTTGTGTGTCTGTGTGTGTCTAACGGGTTGTGTGTCTGTGTGTGTCTAACGGGTTGTGTGTCTGTGTGTGTGTGTTGAAGCAGCCACGCCCTGCATCAAGGCCATCAGCCTGATATATAGATATTATGTGTGGGCTGGACGACATGTTGTGTGCCACCGTCATCCTCATCGGGGACAACTTCTTCGACGGGCTGCAGGTCGTGTTCGGTACCATGCTGGTCTGGAGCGTGGTGAGACACACACACACACACACACACACACACACACACACACACACACTGTGTGTGTGTGACACACACAGTGTCATTGTCTGTGTGTCTTTATGGGGGGACCAGTCATTGACATAATGCATTCCCTAGTGTGTACCCTAACGGTTGTGTAACCATCAAACCTAAATGCCTAACCCTAACCCTTACCCTAACCCTAACCATAACCTAATTCTAACCCTGATCCTAAAACCAGGTCTTAACCCTTACCCTAACCCTAACCATAACCTAATTCTAACCCTGATCCAAAAACCAGGTCTTAACCCTCAAACAGCCCTTTAATGTTATGGGACCAGCATTTTGTCCCCACAAAGCTGTCAGGACCCTAAAGTATACTGTATTTCCAGTTTTTGGTCCCCACAAATGTCTGTGTAAACCTGGTCCACGGGTTGTGTGTCACACTCACACACACACACACACATACTGTGTGTGTGTGTTGACACACACACATACAGACACACACACACACACACAGACAGACACGCACACACACACACACACACACACACACACATACAGACACACACACAGAGACACAGAGACACACACACACACAGACACACACACACACACACAAGACACACACCCACACACACACACACACACACACACACACACACACACACACACACACACACACACACACACCTGCATCTGTTCCTTTATGGGGACCAGTTTTGCCCCAAAATATGTAGCTGTAGATTAATTTAGGGGCCATCAAATATGGAACCCAGGTCCTAAGGAGAGCAGAACTAACCTGATCCTAAAACCAGGGGGGGGGGTAACCCTTGGGGTTAACCCTAACCATAACCTAATTCTAACCCTGATCCTAAAACGGGGGTCTTGCAACCCTGACGGAAGCCACGCTTTGATCTGGGGACCAGCATTTTGTCCCCAGAAGCTGTCAGGACCCCTAAGTATACTGACCCAAATTTTTGGGGGGTATCTGAAAGAGACCAGGTGCAGGCCACCTTTTGGTCCTGGTGGACCAAATCCCAGAATCCCCTGATCCCCGCACTGGTCTGACCCAAAAAATTCAACAACGGACTTTGATTTTTAGAAATAGCGACAAAAAAAATGGAAAAAAGTGAGAAAAAAACATGAGGAAAGCAACAGAAGTCTTTTAAGTTCTTTTGCTGGCGTTTTTCTCACTTTTCTCGACGTTTTTGAAGCTTTTTCTGACATTTTTTTCCAATTTTTCCAATTTTTTGTCACTTTTTCTAAAACACAAGTTGACGTTTTTTATGTCCCGCCAACACAAATTTGACAAAAAAAATTGAAAAAGGGCCAAAAAACATCGTAAGAAGCTTCAAAACGTGAAGAAAGGAGACGCAAACATCAGGGAAAGTTCTGAAAAAGATGAAAGACTTCTTAACGAGTATAATATTACATTTAATTAGTACTGCAGTACTGTAATCAGATTACTCTGGCCCAGACTGTGGAACCCCCCAGCTGGTCTCAGACTCTAATCCACTTTTGGGGGATTTTAAGGTTAGAATCTAAAAAATTAACATTTTCTCCTTCAAAGTGGGATTTGTGGGACTGACAAGGTTTGACCCGGTTTGACCCGGTTTGACCCAGTTTGACCCGGTTTTGACCCGGTTTATGTCCGGTTTGACCCGGTTTGACCCGGTTTCTGTCCGGTTTGACCCGGTTTGTATCGGTTTGACCCAGTTTGACCCGGTTTGACCCGGTTTGTATCCGGTTTGACCCGGTTTGTGTCTGGTTTGACCCGGTATGACCCGGTTTGACCCGGTTTGTGTCCGGTTTGACCCAGTTTGACCCGGTTTGACCCGGTTTGTGTCCGGTTTGACCCAGTTTGACCTGGTTTGACCCGGTTTGTGTCCGGTTTGACCCGGTTTGTGTCCGGTTTGACCCAGTATGACCCGGTTTGACCCAGTTTGACCTGGTTTGACCCGGTTTGACCCGGTTTGTGTCCGGTTTGACCCGGTTTGACCCAGTTTGACCTGGTTTGACCCGGTTTGACCCGGTTTGTGTCCTGTTTGACCCTGGTTTGACCCGGGTTTGACCCAGTTTGACCCAGTTTGACCCGGTTTGATCCGGTTTTTGTGTTTCTGTTTCCCGCCCTGCAGCTGATCACCCCCCACGCCATCCGGGTCCAGACCCCCCCTCGCCACATCCCCGGGGTCGTGGAGGTCACGCTGTCCTACAAATCCAAACAGTTCTGATTGGGGAGGGGCGCTACACCGGTAGGGACCACACAGCCACACTCTGATTGGCTGCTCTAGCCACGCTCTGATTGGCTGCTCTAGCCACGCTCTGATTGGCTGCTCTAGCCACGCTCTGATTGGCTGCTCTAGCCACGCTCTGATTGGCTGGAGGTTTATCTGTTGCTCTGATTGTAAATTGTAATTTTTTCCCTTGTGGGATTAATAAAGTATATGTTATTATTATTATTATTATTATTACTACAGTGTGCTTAATTCTCTGAGAACTGTTTTCTCCACGCTGACAGTGAAGTACCCCCCCCCCACAGTGTCTGCCGTCCGTCCACTCCCTATCTCCGTCTCCGATCGGTGCGTTCGCTGTCCTGATTATTCCGTCAGAATATCCAGATGTCATTCAAAGTAGCAGAAAGGTCAGATGGAAGGCTGTTTAGCGCGATAAGTAAATGTCAGCGGTGTGTTCAGGCGTGGTGTGCTACAGCGGTTTATCACGCCGCTTCCTTCCCCTCGCTCGCCTCTTTGTTGGCGCCGCCGGACGACGCCGAGGACGGACAAAAACCCCACGCTCACAAAGGCACCGCCGCCTTTTGCTAATCTGGGATCCCGTTTACAGATAGAGAGACAAGAGCAGCAAGGGCTGCTGGGACACGGAGGCAGTTGTCAAGGGGTGGGGGCTGGAGGGAGGGGGGCTGGAGGGGATGGGGGGCTGGAGGAGGGGGGCTGGAGGAGGGGGGGCATGGTATATTACCCCCCATATACCCCCCCCCATATACCCCCCCCGGTATCCAGATACATGTTTATGTCCTCTCAACCATTTCAGCCTTGAACCGCGCAGCTCAGCCTCTCCGTATTGGTTCTTCCTCTCTTCTCTTTTCCTCCTCTTCTTCCTCTCCATTATTTCCTTCTTCCTCTCCATCTTTTCATCTCTTTTCCTTCTTTTCTTCCTCTTCTTCCTCTCCGTCTCTCTTCTTCCTCTCTTTTTTCCTTCTCTTCTCTCTTCCTCTCTCTTTTCCTTCTTCTCTTTTTTCCTTCTCTTCTTCCTCTCCAACTCTTTTCCTTTCTCTTCTTCTTCTTCCTCTCCATCTCTTTTCCCTCTTCTTGTCTTTTTCCTTCTTCCTCTCCTTCTTTTCCTTCTCTTCTTCCTCTTCTTCCTCTTCTTTTCCTTCTCTTCTTCCTCTCCTTCTCTTCTTCCTCTCCATGTCTTTTCCTTCTCGTCTTCCTCTCCTTCTCTTTTCCTTCTCTTCTTCCTCTCCTTCTCTTCTTCCTCTCCATGTCTTTTCCTTCTCCTTCTTTCTCTTCCTTCTTCTTCTTCTTCCTCTCCATGTCTTTTTTCCTTCTCGTCTTCCTCTCCTTCTCTTTTCCTTCTCTTCTTCCTCTTCTTCCTCCTCTTCCATCTCTCCATCATTCTCTTTTTCTTCTCTCCTTCGTCTCTTTTCCTTTTCTTCCTCTTCTTCCTCTCCTTTAGTGTTGCTTCCGTTGCGTATTTCCAACATGTTGCTTCCTGTTTGATGTTCGCTTTAAAAAACAAAAGAAAACTTTTATGTTTTTGTTTGCAAAATGTTTTTTTTGTATTTTTAAACATTTTTCTCGCTTTTTTTAAAGGTTTTTTTATTTGACATTTCTTTGTGTTTTTTTGGACATTGTCACCAAAATGTCCCTTTTTTGTCTCTTTCCCCGTCGCATGTTGTTTCTGGAGGAAATGACATCAGCTCGCCTGTTTGTTGTTTACAAGCTCGCTCGTTACGCATTCATGAACGCAGCGCACTGTTGGCACGGTAACGAGCACGCTGTTGGCACGGTAACGATGGCACGGTAACGAGCGCTGAAACATGAATAAATCAGACGAGCTGGCACAACATGGCCGCCGCTGGCAGGCGAGCTGGAGACGTCGCGGTGCCTTCAGGGACGCGCGGCTTTGTTGGCTCCTGTCAATCAAACTGGAGTCAGATGTTCACATTTCTCTTGGTCGGATTTGTGGAAGTATGGGAAGAAAAGGAATTACGTAGCGAAGAGGGGAAGAGGAGGGAGGAAAGAAAGGAGGCTAGGATGGAAAGAAAAGGAGGAAGAAGTACAAATGAAGAATATATATAAGGAAAGATGGAAAAAGGGAAGGAAGGAAAGAAGAGGAGGAAATTAAATAAGAGGAGGGAAGGAAAGAAGAGGAAGAAAGGAAAGAACAGGATAGGGAAGGGAAGAAGAGGAGGAAAGAAAAGAAGAAGTTAGGGAAGGAGAGAAGAGGAGGGAAGGAAAGAAGAAGGTAGGGAAGGAAAGAAGAAGGTAGGGAAGGAAGAAGAAGGTAGAGAAGAAGGGAAGGAGGAGGGAGGAAGGTGGAAAAGAAAGGAGGTGTATAGAAGGTCCTGGATGTTTTTGGTGAAAAGGTCCTGGAAGGAAAGAAGAAGGAAGAATGTTTTGTATAGAAGGTCCCCAATGTTTTTGGTGCATATAGAAGGTCCTGGATGTTTTACAGTATAGAAGGTCCTGGATGTTTTTGGTGTAGAAGGTCCTGATGTTTTTGGTGTATAGAAGGTAGATGTTTTTGGTGTATAGAATCCTGGATGTTTTTGGTGTATAGAAGGTCCTGGATGTTTTTGGAGTATAGAAGGTCCTGGATGTTTTTGAGTATAGAAGGTCCTGGATGTTTTTGGTGTATAGAAGGTCCTGGATGTTTTTTGTATAGTAGTATAGAAGGTCCTGGATGTTTTTTGGGTATATAGAAGGTCCTGGATGTTTTTGGTATAGAAGGTAGTAAGGTCCTGGATGTTTTTGGTGTATAGAAGGTCCTGGATGTTTTTGCAGTATAGAAGGTCCTGGATGTTTTTGGTGTAGAAGGTCCTGGATGTTTTTGGCGTATAGAAGGTCCTGGATGTTTTTGGCGTATAGAAGGTCCTGGATGTTTTTGGTGTATAGAAGGTCCTGGATGTTTTTGGTGTATAGAAGGTCCTGGATGTTTTTGGCGTATAGAAGGTCCTGGATGTTTTTGGTGTATAGAAGGTCCTGGATGTTTTTGGTGTATAGAAGGTCCTGGATGTTTTTGGTGTATAGAAGGTCCTGGATGTTTTTTTTGGTGTAGAAGGTCCTGGATGTTTTTTAGAAGGTCCTGGATGTTTTATAGAAGGTCCTGGATTTTTGGTGTATAGAAGGTCCTGGATGTTTTTGGTGGAGTATAGAAGGTCCTGGATGTTTTTGGTGTATAGAAGGTCCTGGATGTTTTTGGTGTATAGAAGGTCCTGGATGTTTTTGGGTATAGAAGGTCCTAGAAGGTCCTGGATGTTTTTTTATAGAAGGTCCTGGATGTTTTTATATAGAAGGTCCTGGGTATAGAAGGTCCTGGATGTTTTTGGTGTATAGAAGGTCCTGGATGTTTTTTTGGTATAGAAGGTCCTGGATGTTTTTGGTATAGAAGGTCCTGGATGTTTTTGGTGTATAGAAGGTCCTGGATGTTTTTTTTTGGATGTTTTTTATAGAAGGTCCTGGATGTTTTTTGGTGTATAGAAGGTCCTGGATTTTTTGGATGTTTTGGGGTATAGAAGGTCCTGGATGTTTTTGGTTTTTAGAAGGTCCGGGATGTTTTTTGGCATATAGAAGGTCCTGGATGTTTTTGGCGTATAGAAGGTCCTGGATGTTTTTGGTGTATAGAAGGTCCTGGATGTATTTTGGATGTTTTTTGTATAGAAGGTCCTGGATGTTTTTGCAGTATAGAAGGTCCTGGATGTTTTTTTATAGAAGGTCCTGGATGTTTTTGGTGTATAGAAGGTCCTGGATGTTTTTGGCGTATAGAAGGTCCTGGATGTTTTTGGGTATAGAAGGTCCTGGATGATGTTTTTGTATAGAAGGTCCTGGATGTTTTTGGGTATAGAAGGTCCTGGATGTTTTTGGTTTTTGTATAGAAGGTCCTGGATGTTTTTGGTGTAGAAGGTCCCTGGATGTTTTTTGGTCCTGGTATAGAAGGTCCTGGATGTTTTTGGCGTATAGAAGGTCCTGGATGTTTTTGGCGTATAGAAGGTCCTGGATGTTTTTGGTGTATAGAAGGTCCTGGATTTTTTGGCGTATAGAAGGTCCTGGATGTTTTTGGCGTATAGAAGGTCCTGGATGTTTTTGTTTAGAAGGTCCTGGATGTTTTTGGTGTATAGAAGGTCCTGGATGTTTTTGGTGTATAGAAGGTCCTGGATGTTTTGGCTTATAGAAGGTCCTGGATGTTTTTGGTGTATAGAAGGTCCTGGATGTTTTTGGCGTATAGAAGGTCCTGGATATTTTTGGTGTATAGAAGGTCCTGGATGTTTTTGGCGTGTTGAAGGTCCTGGATGTTTTTGGTGTATAGAAGGTCCTGATTTTTGTGTATAGAAGGTCCTGGATGTTTTTGGTAGAAGGTATAGAAGGTCCTGGATGTTTTTTTAGAAGGTCCTGGATGTTTTTGGCGTATAGAAGGTCCTGGATGTTTTTGGTGTATAGAAGGTCCTGGATGTTTTTGGTCCTGAATGTTTTTATAGAAGGTCCTGGATGTTTTTGGTGTATAGAAGGTCCTGGATGTTTTTGGTGTATAGAAGGTCCTGGATGTTTTTGGTGTATAGAAGGTCCTGGATGTTTTTGGGTGTATAGAAGGTCCTGGATGTTTTTGGCGTATAGAAGGTCCTGGATGTTTTTGCCGTATAGAAGGTCCTGGATGTTTTTGGTGTATAGAAGGTCCTGGATGTTTTTTTGGGTCCGTGTATAGAAGGTCCTGGATGTTTTTTTTAGAAGGTGGATGTTTTTTGTATAGAAGGTCCTGGATGTTTTTGGCATATTGAAGGTCCTGGATGTTTTCGGCGTATATAAGGTCCTGGATGTTTTTGGCGTATAGAAGGTCCTGGATGTTTTTGGCATATAGAAGGTCCTGGATGTTTTTGGGAAGGTCCGGATGTATAGAAGGTCCTGGATGTTTTTGGCTGGATGTTTTTATAGAAGGTCCTGGATGTTTTTGGTGTATAGAAGGTCCTGGATGTTTTTTTAGAAGGTCCTGGATGTTTTTGGTGTATAAGGTCCTGGATGTTTTTTTAGAAGGTCCTGGATGTTTTTGGTATAGAAAGTCCTGGATGTTTTTGGCTTTATAGAAGGTCCTGGATGTTTTTAGAAGGTCCTGGATGTTTTTGGTGTATAGAAGGTCCTGGATGTTTTTGGTGTATAGAAAGTCCTGGATGTTTTTGGCTTATAGAAGGTCCTGGATGTTTTTGGTGTTTCTGGCGGGTCTTTGCAGCTGAAGGTGAAGTGACGAGCTGTAAGATCCGAGAGTTTTCCCAGAATCCCCTGCTCCCCCCCCGTGGCTTATAGCAGCTTTAGGTTTTGATCCGCCGGCTTGAGGCTCTGAGAACTCGGCCGACGGCAGCGCCGCGTCCGCAGAATGACAACGAGGCGCTGAGACGCCTCCGGCTGCAGCGCTGGAGGAAGTAATCAAACTACTGCAGTAGAAGTACTAGTACTACACTGTAACACTACTCTGTTACAGTTAAAGTCCTGCATATTTACTGTGAGCAGGAATCTTAATGTGTAAAGTAACTAGTAACTAAAGTAACTAGTAACTAAAGTA
This sequence comes from Etheostoma perlongum, assembly GCA_026937815.1. NCBI lineage: Eukaryota > Metazoa > Chordata > Actinopteri > Perciformes > Percidae > Etheostoma > Etheostoma perlongum. Next base: position 31,986,568 of record CM049380.1, read on the forward strand.
ACTTTTAACTAAAGTATCTAGTAACTAGTAACTAAAGCTTTCAGGTGAATGTAGTGGAGTAACTAAAGTAACTAGTAACTAAAGTAACTAGTAACTAAAGCAACTCATAACTAAAGTAACTAGTAACTAAAGCAACTAGTAACTAAAGCAACTAGTAATTAAAGCAACTAGTAACTATAGGGACTAGTAACTAAAGTAACTAACTAGTAACTAAAGTAACTAAAGTAACTAATAACTAAAGTAACTAGTAACTAAAGTAACTAGTAACTGAAGTAACTAGTAACAGTAACTAAAGTAACTAAAAACTAAAGTAACTAGAAACTAAAGAAACTAGTAATTAAAGTAACTAGAAACTAAAGTAACTAGTTAGTATAGTAACTAAAGTAACTAGTAACTAGTAACTATAGTAACTAGTAACTATAGTAACTAGTAACTACATCCCCAGCCCTCCGGATACACTTATCTTCCATTGTTTGTAGTCTTTTTGTATTTTCTAGTTTTAGTAGCTGTGCCGGTTGCATGCAGCGTCTGGTGCTGCCGGGTCCACACCGCTGGCCGGCCTCAGAGCCTGGATGGAGGATCAATGGGGGGGGTCTGTGTGTGTGTGTGTGTGTGTGTGTGTGTGTGTGTGTGTGTGTGTGTGTGTGTGTGTGTGTGTGTGTGTGTGTGTGTGTGTGTGTGTGTGTGTGTGTGTGTGTGTGTGTGTGTGTGTGTGTGTGTGTGTGTGTGTGGGGGGTGTCGTGGGGGATCGATGGGTGCTGAGTTATTGCGGCGCTTGGCCTGATTTTTAGAGAGCTGTGTTTTCCCAGGAAAGTCAATACCTCCCAGCTCTGCTCACTAATTTCAACCCCCTCCCCTGCAGGGGGGGGGGTCAGGTTCAGGTGAAGACAGGAAGCTGGACTGGAAAAATCCTTAGAACAACGGATACTGGTCTGGCTGGAGAACACCAGCACCTTCCCTGTTAAAGGGACCTAATACTGTATCTGAAGTCTCTTTATATAGACCTTAGTGGTCCCTAATACTGTATCTGAAGTCTCTTTATATAGACCTTAGTGGTCCCTAATACTGTATCTGAAGTCTCTTTATATAGACCTTAGTGGTCCCCTAATACTGTATCTGAAGTCTCTTTATATAGACCTTAGTGGTCCCCTAATACTGTATCTGAAGTCTCTGAAGTCTTTTATATAGACCTTAGTGGTCCCTAATACTGTATCTGAAGTCTCTTTATATAGACCTTAGTGGTCCCTTTAATAGACTGTATCTGAAGTCTCTTTATATAGACCTTAGTGGTCCCCTAATACTGTATCTGAAGTCTCTCTTTATATAGACCTTAGTGGTCCCCTAATACTGTATCTGAAGTCTCTTTTATATAGACCTTAGTGGTCCCCTAATACTGTATCTGAAGTCTCTTTATATAGACCTTAGTGGTCCCCTAATACTGTATCTGAAGTCTCTTTATATAGACCTTAGTGGTCCCTAATACTGTATCTGAAGTCTCTTTATATAGACCTTAGTGGTCCCCTAATACTGTATCTGAAGTCTCTTTATATATAGACCTTAGTGGTCCCTAATACTGTATCTGAAGAAGTCTCTTTATATAGACCTTAGTGGTCCCTAATACTGTATCTGAAGTCTCTTTTATATAGACCTTAGTGGTCCCTAATACTGTATCTGAAGTCTCTTTTTATATAGACCTTAGTGGTCCCTAATACTGTATCTGAAGTCTCTTTTATATAGACCTTAGTGGTCCCCTAATACTGTATCTGAAGTCTCTTTATATAGACCTTAGTGGTCCCTAATACTGTATCTGAAGTCTCTTTATATAGACCTTAGTGGTCCCTAATACTGTATCTGAAGTCTCTTTTATATAGACCTTAGTGGTCCCTAATACTGTATCTGAAGTCTCTTTATATAGACCTTAGTGGTCCCTAATACTGTATCTGAAGTCTCTTTTATGTGCATATATATATATTTATATATATATATATATATATATACAGGGAGAGAGGGAGAGAGAGGAGAGAGAGAGAGAGAGAGAGGGAGAGAGAGAGGAGAGAGAGAGAGAGGAGAGAGAGAGAGAGAGAGAGAGAGAGAGAGAGAGAGGTTTTAAAGTAGTTTTTATTTATAAAGTGAATAACAGAGTTATTGTCTAAAATCTGGATTTTATTATTGCAGAGAAAAAGTTTATGTCTGAACACATTCTTCTTTCTCTTGTTTTATGCACGCACACACCACACACACACACACACACACACACACACACACACACACACACACACACACACACACACACACACACACACACACACACACACACATGGAAGGCATTATCAGATTGTTCCATAAAGGTCTGCTAAAGGTCTTGTGAACATGTAACTGAGAGCCAGAAGTTAAAGCTATGACTTGAACCCCTGTTAACCTCCCCCTCCTCCCCCCCCTCCCCCTCCCCCCCCTCCTCCCCCTCTTCCCCCTCTCCCCCCCCTCCTCCCCCCCTTCCCCTCTCTCCCCCTCCTCCTCTCCCCCTCCTCCTCTCCCCTCCTCCCTCCTCCTCTCTCCCCCCTCTCCCCAGCTATCCCCTATGTCCCTTCCCTCCCTCCCTCCTTCCCTTTCTCCCCCCTCCCTCCCTCCCTCATTTTTCTCTCCCCCTCCCTCCTCCCCTTTCTCCCCCTCCTTCCCCCCCT
>CM049380.1:32011748-32014248 GCA_026937815.1 Etheostoma perlongum
TCACTACTTTTAGCGTGTATAGAGCAGCATATCTCCACCAGACTCCATGTAAATAATCACTACTTTTATCATCGTAAAACACACTTCATTCAAAGTGGACAGAAAGTAAATAAAACTACCAAAAGCCGTGATTATTTACATGGAGTCTGGTGGAGATATGCTGCTCTATACATGCTAAAAGTAGTGATTATTTACATGGAGTTTGGTGGAGATATGCTGCTCTATACATGCTAAAAGTAGTGATTATTTACATGGAGTCTGGTGGGTTTCGGTTTCATGTTAAACTAAAATTATCCTACTCTCTTCCTCATCTCAAGTTCCCATTCAGCTCTTTCTGACTGAATGAATAACCCTCACCACACTGTAGTTGTAATAGAGACAGAAAGTATTTTTAAAACGCTCGTTGACTTTAATCTGGTTTTATATAATCTTGTAATATTGATGTTTCAGTCTGGTTGAGTTCTTTATGTCATAGTCATTTTCTGCCTCAAATGACTCATTTAATCCCTAAAAGTCATCCCTCAGTCCCTGTGTGGTGGTGTTTTACCTTATTTAACTCATATATCAAACTATATATATACACACTCACACACACACACATAGACAGTCTCTCACACACACACACTCACACACACACTCACACACTCACACATAGACACAGTCTCACACACACACTCACAGTCACACACACACACACACACACACACACACACACACACACACTCACACACACTCACAGTCACACACACACACACACACACACACACACTCACACATACACACACACACACACACACACACACACATAGACAGTCTCTCACACACACACACTCACACACACACTCACACACTCACACATAGACACAGTCTCACACACACACTCACAGTCACACACACACACACACACACTCACACACACTCACAGTCACACATACACACACACACACACACACACACACATAGACAGTCTCTCACACACACACACTCACACACACACTCACACACTCACACATAGACACACACACACACACACACATAGACAGTCTCTCACACACACACACTCACACACTCACACATAGACACACACACACACACACACATAGACAGTCTCTCACACACACACTCACACATACACACATACACACACACATAGACAGTCTCTCTCACACACACACACACTCACACACAAACACACACAAAGCCGTCCCTCAGTCCCTGTGTGGTGGTGTTTTACCTTATTTACCTCATATATTAGACTCCTATAACTGATCCTGTCTCCCTGTCCCGTCCCCCCGTGTCCCTGCCCCGTCCCCCGTGCCCCCCCCCCCTGTCCCCCTGCCCGTCCCCCCAGGAGATCATCCTGAAGCGAGCGGCCGACCTCACCGAGGCGCTCTACAGCGTCCCCCCCGCAGCCACAACCAGCTGCCCTCCCTCACCGGGGGGTCCCACTCAGGCATGATGAACACGTTCAGCAGCCAGCTCGCCGTCAACATCTCAGAGGCATCGCAGGCCGACCAGGGTGAGGCTCTACCCACAATGCTCTGGGGGGGGAGAGAGAGAGAGAGAGAGAGACAGAAGGTCTGCAGGAGACCAGGGTGAGGGCTCTACCCACAATGCTCTGGGGGGAGAGAGACAGAAGGTCTGCAGGAGACCAGGGTGAGGGCTCTACCCACAATGCTCTGGGGGGGGGACAGAGAGACAGAAGGTCTGCAGGAGACCAGGGTGAGGGCTCTACCCACAATGCTCTGGGGGGGACAGAGAGACAGAAGGTCTGCAGGAGACCAGGGTGAGGGCTCTACCCACAATGCTCTGGGGGGGACAGAGAGACAGAGGGTCTGCAGGAGAGTTTAGGAGAGTCCAGTAGTTTCTGCTGGTTCTGGTTCTGGTCTCTGCTGGTTTTGGTTCTGATGTCACAATGGACCAAACCCAACACACTCCATGTACATTTTTCATCATTATAGCGTTAGAAAACACTTCATTCAAAGCCGACAGAAACCACTAAAACTATGAAAAGATGTTTGGTCTTCTCTACACTTTCCAACCATCAAAAATTGTGTGCTGGTTCTGGTCTCTGCTGGTTCTGGTTCTGGTCTCTGCTGGTTCTGGTTCTGGTGTCTGCTGGTTCTGGTCTCTGCTGGTTCTGGTCTCTGCTGCTGTGTAACGGCGTCTCTGAGGATCAGAAACACAACAAACTGTCTGCAGTTTGAAAAGTGTCGATGTCAGCTTCACAAAATTAAAACTGTTTGTCATAAAGTTCAGAACACACACACACACACACACACACACACACACAGACACACACACACACACACACACACACACACACACACACACACACACACACACACACACACACACACACACACACACACACACACACACACACACACACACACACACACACACACACACACACACACAGACACACACACACACACACACACACACACACACACACACACACACACACACACAGACACACACACAGACACACACACAC
>CM049380.1:32029248-32031748 GCA_026937815.1 Etheostoma perlongum
CCAGGAAACCATCGCACATCTGTGTGTTTTGTTAAAATTAGACGACACCTGTTGTCCAATAAGATGTCTCCGACAGAAAGGATATCTCATAATTACTAGATTATCTCATAATTACAAGATTATCTCATAATTACAAGATTATCTCATAATTACTAGATTATCTCATAATTACAAGATTATCTCATAATTACAAGATATCTCATAATTACTAATTATCTCATAATTTATCTCATAATTACAAGATTATCTCATAATTACTAGATTATCTCATAATTACTAGATTATCTCATAATTACAAGATTATCTCATAATTACTAGATTATCTCATAATTACAAGATTATCTCATAATTACTAGATTATCTCATAATTACTAGATTATCTCATAATTACAAGATTATCTCATAATTACTAGATTATCTCATAATTACAAGATTATCTCATAATTACAAGATTATCTCATAATTACTAGATTATCTCATAATTACTAGATTATCTCATAATTACAAGATTATCTCATAATTACTAGATTATCTCATAATTACTAGATTATCTCATAATTACAAGATTATCTCATAATTACAAGATTATCTCATAATTACTAGATTATCTCATAATTACTAGATTATCTCATAATTACAAGATTATCTCATAATTACTAGATTATCTCATAATTACAAGATTATCTCATAATTACTAGATTATCTCATAATTACTAGATTATCTCATAATTACAAGATTATCTCATAATTACTAGATTATCTCATAATTACAAGATTATCTCATAATTACAAGATTATCTCATAATTACTAGATTATCTCATAATTACTAGATTATCTCATAATTACAAGATTATCTCATAATTACTAGATTATCTCATAATTACAAGATTATCTCATAATTACTAGATTATCTCATAATTACAAGATTATCTCATAATTACAAGATTATCTCATAATTACTAGATTATCTCATAATTACTAGATTATCTCATAATTACAAGATTATCTCATAATTACTAGATTATCTCATAATTACTAGATTATCTCATAATTACTAGATTATCTCATAATTACAAGATTATCTCATAATTACTAGATTATCTCATAATTACAAGATTATCTCATAATTACTAGATTATCTCATAATTACTAGATTATCTCATAATTACAAGATTATCTCATAATTACTAGATTATCTCATAATTACAAGATTATCTCATAATTACTAGATTATCTCATAATTACTAGATTATCTCATAATTACAAGATTATCTCATAATTACTAGATTATCTCATAATTACAAGATTATCTCATAATTACTAGATTATCTCATAATTACTAGATTATCTCATAATTACAAGATTATCTCATAATTACAAGATTATCTCATAATTACTAGATTATCTCATAATTACAAGATTATCTCATAATTACAAGATTATCTCATAATTACTAGATTATCTCATAATTACAAGATTATCTCATAATTACAAGATTATCTCATAATTACTAGATTATCTCATAATTACAAGATTATCTCATAATTACAAGATTATCTCATAATTACTAGATTATCTCATAATTACAAGATTATCTCATAATTACAAGATTATCTCATAATTACTAGATTATCTCATAATTACTAGATTATCTCTCATAATTACAAGATTATCTCATAATTACTAGATTATCTCATAATTACAAGATTATCTCATAATTACAAGATTATCTCATAAAGATTATCTCATAATTACAAGATTATCTCATAATTACTAGATTATCTCATAATTACTAGATTATCTCATAATTACAAGATTATCTCATAATTACAAGATTATCTCATAATTACTAGATTATCTCATAATTACTAGATTATCTCATAATTACAAGATTATCTCATAATTACAAGATTGTTATCTCTGAATTACAAAAGAAAAATCCCATTTACGTATTACTTACTTACTTATTTTAACCCTCGTGTTGTCTTCACCTTCGGGACCCTCTCGTGTCCCTCTGGACTTATTTGGGGTTTTAAAAACAATTCTGAAATAACATTTTACTTCATAATCTATTAACAAATATTGTCTTTATCTCCATTTCCAACAGCTGAGATAACATCTATGTTTAGGGAATGCATCAGTCTCTACTAGAACACAATTAAACATGGAGGTGGGGTTAGTTTTTTGTCATAAGGTTATAATCCATGTTAAAAATCCACTATGGAAACAACGTTGTGTCATATCCAGAATAATGTTCTGAGTCAGGAATACATGTTTATCACAGGAAATAAGGAGAGGACGCTGATTTCAGGTAGAAAACATGGAACTTGGACCATTTTTCTTCTTGTAAAAAGTTAAAATTTGACCCGAATACCATACAAGGGTTAAGGGAACGGTCTCATTATGTCTCATTATGTCTCATTATTTTGAGACTTTTGGAATGAAATCATGCAGAAAAGTGTAGAAAAAGAAGCATCTAACGTCCCGTTGGCTCCTGAG
>CM049380.1:32039248-32041748 GCA_026937815.1 Etheostoma perlongum
GTGTGTGTGTCTGTGTGTGTGTGTGTGTGTGTGTGTGTGTGTGTGTGTGTGTGTGTGTGTGTCTGTGTGTGTGTCTGTGTGTGTGTGTGAGCAGGACTATAGAAACTGTTTCCTCCTCCTCACTAACTGTTGGCTTCTTACCAAGATAAAAAAAATTGATTTTAATCATTAAATCATAGATTTAGATAAAAAAGATAATTTTACCCTAAATATGAGTTCATTTTTAACCAAATTACCATAAAATGGATTCCTTCCAACGCTCTTTCATTCCTCTGATCTTAACTATTAGTCACAATAATCCATAATTTCTGCTTTTTTAACTCGTGTTTTCTTCCCGTCGACCTGCAACTTTGTTTTTCTGGGTTGAATCTTAATGAAAAGTTACATAATATAATTATAAAATAAAATGTAAATATATTGAAAAATATTTTCAATATTTTGTTGTTGTTTTTCTGCACTTTGATGTTTTTGTCATTTTATTTCCATTTTTTTTTACGTTTTTTTAATTATGCTTTAGTTAATTTTTAACATTTTTTTGTGTCTTTTCCAATGTTTTTGAAGTTTTTTTTGTCACTTTTTCAGATTTTTTGTGTCACTTTTTCAGATTTTTTTGTCACTTTTTCAGCATTTACATTTTTAATTTTTGTAAAACGGGTCATATTTGATTTGAGTAAAACTCTAATATCAGGTATAATTCTATATAAATGAGGGTTATTGACCATGAGTTCCAGAAAGTATAAAACTAGTAAGGAGGTGGTAGTGGAAACTAACAAAAAGGCTAAAAAAGGGACGAAAATGTCCAAATATTTGTCATATTCATTGTTTTGATTTTGATTTTGAGCACCTTTTCCCTGAGTTTGAGTGTTTTTATCTTGTTTTTGGACCTTTTCTCTCATATTCAGTGTTTTTTATCTTGTTTTTGGACCTTTTCTCTCATATTCAGTGTTTTTTATCTTGTTTTTGGACCTTTTCTCTCATATCCAGTGTTTCCATCTTGTTTCTTGCAGTGCAGCTCTGCGATATGAGTTCATAATCACGCTGCTGTTCGACAGCTTGGTGCACCCGTCGCCTCGCGGAGAGGACGGGAAGGAACCGGCACCAGAGTCCACTTTCCACCTGCTCCCCTCCTTCATCTGTCTTCATTTTGTGGAGGAGGCAGGATGTTTGGCTTGGCTGCGCCCGGCACCATGACTCAATCCCTGGGTGCTATCGTTACATTTCTCAAGCACAAAAAATAATAATAATGAAAACCAAATGCGGCCGAGGGACCCCGATCGGGTTTCAGGGCCCTGCGCTTTAACAACGTTACATTTCCAGCACGTCGAGGCCAAATAACTCACTTATGTTCTCTTGTAATGTTCCGCCAAACATGAGAACTTTACTTTGTCAAAGCTGGTGAGTATCAAACCAACTGTATCCATACGCAAACAGCTTTAATAAGCATTCCCCGCACACCTCTCACCTGGAAGCTATTACAGCCGACAGGAAATGGAGGCAGAGATCGAGTGCTTCCCAATAATGTGTGTTCCCCCGGAGAGAGGAAATATGGAGATTCATCATAAAACATCTCTGAGAGCTTGGACTGGAACGTAAGAGAGGATCGGCCCTCCCAGAGACCTCCACACACATCTGGGGCTGCAGCGTTTCATCGCTCATGTCCTAGCATGTCCTAGCATCTGTCCTGACAGTCACACTGTAAACACCTTCTCCAGATGGAGGGGGGGGGCGTGCACGCCAACACACAACAACAGGCTAATAAAGGAAACTGAATAAAAATGACATTGTAAATGACTTTTTGTCGTTCTTTTTCAGGATTTTTGACTGATTCACAAAGTCAGTATCACATCATAGAGATAGAGAGATAGATAGATAGATAGATAGATAGAGAGAGAGAGATAGAGAGATAGATAGATAGAGAGATAGAGATAGAGAGATAGATAGATTGATACTATACAATATATATATATATATATATATATATATATATATATATATATATATATATATATATATATATATATATATATATATAAATGTAGGATTAGTACTACGAGCAGTGTTACCAGATACAGATTATTTCCACACACACTATATTGGCCGAGTGTTTTGGCGTAAACGGACCAGTTTGGCAACGTATCTGCAGCCGGAGACTCAACCAGACGCCGAGTGTTCATCACGGGCCAAACACGGAGCTTTACCATGTTCCCCGCCAAAATAAAGCTTAGCCGTGTGGTCCCTGGTCTGGGTCTGGGTCTGGGTCTGGGTCTGGGTTCCAATCAGGAGAGACATGATGCAGATATGCAAACGGGTTACGCTGTAAACAAGGGCTGGGAAATCGCCAGGGATTTACTTTAGTAAGAAAATGTCAAAAAACACCAAAAATGTGACAAAAAAGTAAAAAAAACACCAAAAATATTATAGAAAATGTCAAAAACCCCAAAAATGTGACAAAAAGTAAAAAAAAAAAACCACCAAAAATATTATAGAAAATGTCAAAAAA
>CM049380.1:32049248-32054248 GCA_026937815.1 Etheostoma perlongum
CACAGAACAAGAAGCTCCTTCTCCACCCATCACCACAGAACAAGAAGCTCCTTCCACCCTAACACCACAGAACAAGAAGCTCCTTCCACCCTAACACCACAGAACAAGAAGCTCCTTCCACCCTAACACCACAGAACAAGAAGCTCCTTCCCCAGCCTAACACCACAGAACAAGAAGCTCCTTCCACCCTAACACCACAGAACAAGAAGCTCCTTCCACCCTAACACCACAGAACAAGAAGCTCCTTCCCCACCCATCACCACAGAACAAGAGGCTCCTTCAACCCCATCACCACAGAACAAGAAGCTCCTTCCACCCTAACACCACAGAACAAGAAGCTCCTTCTCCACCCATCACCACAGAACAAGAAGCTCCTTCAACCCCATAACCACAGAACAAGAAGCTCCTTCCACCCTAACACCACAGAACAAGAAGCTCCTTCCACCCTAACACCACAGAACAAGAAGCTCCTTCCCCAGCCTAACACCACAGAACAAGAAGCTCCTTCCACCCTAACACCACAGAACAAGAAGCTCCTTCCACCCTAACACCACAGAACAAGAAGCTCCTTCCACCCTAACACCACAGAACAAGAAGCTCCTTCCACCCTAACACCACAGAACAAGAAGCTCCTTCAACCCCATCACCACAGAACAAGAAGCTCCTTCCAACCTAACACCACAGAACAAGAAGCTCCTTCTCCACCCATCACCACAGAACAAGAAGCTCCTTCAACCCCATCACCACAGAACAAGAAGCTCCTTCCACCCTAACACCACAGAACAAGAAGCTCCTTCCAGCCTAACACCACAGAACAAGAAGCTCCTTCCACCCTAACACCACAGAACAAGAAGCTCCTTCAACCCCATCACCACAGAACAAGAAGCTCCTTCCAGCCTAACACCACAGAACAAGAAGCTCCTTCTCCACCCATCACCACAGAACAAGAAGCTACTTCAACCCCATCACAGAACAAGAAGCTCCTTCCACCCTAACACCACAGAACAAGAAGCTCCTTCCACCCTAACACCACAGAACAAGAAGCTCCTTCCACCCTAACACCACAGAACAAGAAGCTCCTTCCACCCTAACACCACAGAACAAGAAGCTCCTTCAACCCCATCACCACAGAACAAGAAGCTCCTTCCAACCTAACACCACAGAACAAGAAGCTCCTTCTCCACCCATCACCACAGAACAAGAAGCTCCTTCAACCCCATCACCACAGAACAAGAAGCTCCTTCCACCCTAACACCACAGAACAAGAAGCTCCTTCCAGCCTAACACCACAGAACTAGAAGCTCCTTCCACCCTAACACCACAGAACAAGAAGCTCCTTCAACCCCATCACCACAGAACAAGAAGCTCCTTCCAGCCTAACACCACAGAACAAGAAGCTCCTTCTCCACCCATCACCACAGAACAAGAAGCTCCTTCAACCCCATCACCACAGAACAAGAAGCTCCTTCCACCCTAACACCACAGAACAAGAAGCTCCTTCCAGCCTAACACCACAGAACACGAAGCTCCTTCTCCACCCTAACACCACAGAACAAGAAGCTCCTTCTCCACCCTAACACCACAGAACAAGAAGCTCCTTCCAGCCTAACACCACAGAACTAGAAGCTCCTTCCACCCTAACACCACAGAACAAGAAGCTCCTTCAACCCCATCACCACAGAACAAGAAGCTCCTTCCAGCCTAACACCACAGAACAAGAAGCTCCTTCTCCACCCATCACCACAGAACAAGAAGCTCCTTCAACCCCATCACCACAGAACAAGAAGCTCCTTCCACCCTAACACCACAGAACAAGAAGCTCCTTCCAGCCTAACACCACAGAAGAAGCTCCTTCTCCACCCTAACACCACAGAACAAGAAGCTCCTTCTCCACCCTAACACCACAGAACAAGAAGCTCCTTCCAGCCTAACACCACAGAACAAGAAGCTCCTTCCAGCCTAACACCACAGAACAAGAAGCTCCTTCTCCACCCTAACACCACAGAACAAGAAGCTCCTTCCAGCCTAACACCACAGAACACGAAGCTCCTTCTCCACCCTAACACCACAGAACAAGAAGCTCCTTCTCCACCCTAACACCACAGAACAAGAAGCTCCTTCCAGCCTAACACCACAGAACAAGAAGCTCCTTCCAGCCTAACACCACAGAACAAGCAGCTCCTTCCCCACCCATCACCACATAGTCTCCGTCCCAGGCTGAGTACGCGTCTCCAGGTTTCTGCGTTGAGCCCCTGACTTCCATAATGGAAACCCAGCTCGGAGGCAGAGCAGCATCCATCCCAGACCTCGTGAACACACCGGCGTTGTGTGGTGATGAAGGCGTGTCACCGGGGAGCGAGCGGCTGTTATTTTGGCACGGCTCTCCTAATGCTGCTCGCGGCTCGGTACCATCCATCGCCCGGGCATCCAGGGACCCCCGGGGCTGCTAAAACCTGCAGGGGGGGCAGGATCTAATAAAACGCACTTGACGTTTTAATTGCATTTTTCCTCATCAAGGAGTAATCTGCAAGATGGTTGTGGCGTTTCTGTTGAGACCAATAAGGCCGATGTTATGATCCGTCATCTCGCCGATAAACACGCCGACGCCGAGCTCTCGGTGGGGTGAGGGAGCCAGAAGAGAAGAGAAGAGAAGAGAGGAGAGGAGAAGAGAAGAGAAGAGAAGAGAAGAGAGAGAGAGAGAGAGAAGAGAGAAGAGAGAGAAGAGAAGAGAGAAGAGAAGAGAAGAGAAGAGAAGAGAGGAGAGGAGAGAGAGAGAGAAGAGAAGAGAAGAGAAGAGAGGAGAGGAGAGAGAGGAGAAGAGAAGAGAAGAGAAGAGAAGAGAAGAGAAGAGAAGAGAGGAGAGGAGAATAGAAGAGAATAGAATAGAATAGAATAGAAGAGAATAGAATAGAACATAATAGAAGAGAATAGAATAGAAGAGAAAATAAGAGAAGAGAATAGAATAGAAGAGAAAGCCTTTATTGTCGTTAAACACAGTCCAGTAAATGTGCAACAACATTGAAGCAAAACCTTTACAGTGTCGACATGAAATATAAAAATGTAAAAACATAAAATATAAAAACATAAAATATAAAAACATAAAATATAAAAACATAAAATATAAGAATACACGTAGTGCAGAAGAAGAAGAAAAGAGCAACTACATACATATATAAAATAATAAGAAAGATAAAGGGTTAGTATGCACCAGGGCTGTAGTCAAGACCACCTTAGTCGAGTCCAAGACAAGTCCAAGACCAGGACTAGTCGAGTCCAAGTCAAGACCGAGTCCAAAGACGTTCGAGTCCGAGTCAAGACCAAGACCAGGACAGAATAAAGGTCTTATGCATGACAGTATCACGACATTTTGGGTTTTACTTCCCCTCCAATATTATTATCAACATAATAAAGACACCTGGACTCGGTCCAGACCAGAAGCCATATCTGGCAAGACCAGCGGCCGAGACCGAGAAAAAGTCCAAGTCCAAATACTAGCGAGACCGAGACAAGTCCGAGACCATAGAAAAATGGTCTCGAGTTCAAGACCGGACTCGAGTACTACAGCCCTGGTATACACATTATGCAAATAATATAGTTATTGGTGTATGAAAGTCCTGAGTGTTATATGTTACACATTAAAGAGATTAAGTGATTAAATATTAAATATTGCAGAGTACTGAGAGTGAATGGAGACCTTACATCATCTCATCGCTGCATTCTCCGACCAGCTGGGTTTATCTTTTTATCTGAATATTGTCTCTTGTAATATTTCTGCAGACTGGCAGATGTGGAGCAGAGGAACTCTCCGACAGACGTGAGATCCGGACCCGGGTTTCTGAGTCTGGCTCCGCCTGCAGAGCGATCGCCGCTGTAGTCAAGACCACCTTAGTCGAGTCCAAGACAAGTCCAAGACCAGGACTAGTCGAGTCCAAGACAAGACCGAGTCCAAAGAAGTTCTAGTCCAAGTCAAGGCCGAGTCCAAAGAGGTTCGAGTCCAAGTCAAGTCCGAGTCCAAAGAGGTTCGAGTCCAAGAGTCCAAGTCAGGACCGAGTCCAAAGAGGTTCAAGTCCAAGTCAAGACCGAGTCCAAAGAAGTTCGAGTCCAAGTCAAGACCGAGTCCAAAGAGGTTCAAGTCCAAGTCAAGACCGAGTCCAAAGAAGTTCGAGTCCAAGACAAGACCGAGTCCAAAGAGGTCCGAGTCCAAGTCAAGACCGAGTCCAAAGAGGTTCGAGTCCAAGACAAGACCGAGTCCAAAGAGGTCCGAGTCCAAGTCAAGACCGAGTCCAAAGAGGTTCGAGTCCAAGACAAGACCGAGTCCAAAGAGGTCCGAGTCCAAGTCAAGACCGAGTCCAAAGAGGTCCGAGTCCAAGTCAAGACCGAGTCCAAAGAGGTCCGAGTCCAAGTCAAGACCGAGTCCAAAGAGGTTTTTTTAACGCCTTTTCGAGTAATTTCTTTCAACATTTTTGGCCTTCTGTCGTTTTTGCTGCTTTTTTCTGATGTTTTTCTGATGTCTTTGATGCTTCTTTCAACATTTTTGTCTCTTTTTTTCATTTTTTCAAACATTGCTCTCCCTAGATATTTGGGACATCTCACCCCCCCTTGCATGCAGGATGAATATGACTGTGTGTGCAGCTGCTGCGTTAATATGAGCCTCATTGTTGATCAGTTAAGTCATTCCTCACGTCCTTTTCCATCCATTTCCAAACCGCGTGATAGGATCTGGTCCCTCTGACCGCCGCTGATCCAAAGAAAACACGCCTGCAAGTCATTTTTGGGGGGGCTAAAGGGAAGGGGGGTTGGGGGTGGGGGGGTAGAGGGGCTAAAGCCTCCACGCTCTCTCGGGGCTTTAAGTGCAGCAGAAAGACGAGTAATTGGAACTAAAGCTACAAACAATCTCCTTTTCTCTTCTTCCTGAGATTCAAATTTACAGTTTGAATGGCAGAAGGAAAGAGAAAGGGGGGGAATCTTTCAATTACGCCTTTTCCTTTCCCCCCCACACA
>CM049380.1:32059248-32061748 GCA_026937815.1 Etheostoma perlongum
TGTCCTCATGTTGTCTTCATGTTGCCCTCATGTTGTCCTCATGTTGCCCTCATGTTGCACTCATGTTGTCCTCATGTTGTCTTCACGTTGTCTTCACGTTGCCCTCATGTCGTCTTCATGTTGTCCTCATGTTGCCCTCATGTGGTCCTCATGTTGTCTTTATGTTGCCCTCATGTTGTCCTCATGTTGCCCTCATGTTGTCCCCATGTTGCCTTCATGTTGTCCTCATGTTGTCCTCATGTTGCCCTCATGTTGTCCTCATGTTGTCCTCATGTTGTCCTCATGTTGTCTTCATGTTGCCCTCATGTTGTCCTCATGTTGTCTTCACGTTGCCCTCATGTTGTCTTCATGTTGTCCTCATGTTGCCCTCATGTTGTCTTCATGTTGTCCTCATGTTGTCCTCATGTTGCCCTCATGTTGCCCTCATGTTGTCCTCATGTTGCCCTCATGTTGTCCTCATCTAGCCCTCATGTTGTCCTCATGTTGTCCTCATGTTGTCCTCATCTAGCCCTCATGTTGTCCTCATGTTGTCTTCATCTAGCCCTCATGTTGTCCTCATGTTGTCCTCATGTTGCCCTCATGTTGTCCTCATCTAGCCCTCATGTTGTCCTCATGTTGTCCTCATGTTGTCCTCATCTAGCCCTCATGTTGTCCTCATGTTGTCCTCATGTTGTCCTCATCTAGCCCTCATGTTGTCCTCATGTTGTCCTCATGTTGTCCTCATCTAGCCCTCATGTTGTCTTCATGTTGCCCTCATGTTGTCCTCATGTTGTCTTCATGTGGTCCTCATGTTGCCCTCATGTTGCCCTCTTAATGTCCCCATGTTGTAGAGTTAGTAGTATGTAGAGAAACAACAGTAGTGAGTAGTATGTATGAATATATATATATATATATATATATATATATATATATATATATATATATATATATATATATATATATATCTATATATATATATATAGCAGTTGTAATTGGATAAAAGCGGAAGCTAAATGCCATGTAATGTAATTTCCCCGTTTTTATTATGTGTGACTGCTTCTGTCTGACCTTGTCTCGTCATTGGAGGGTTGTTACCCCCGTCTGGGGTAATTAGAGTGATCTCTGCCTCCTCTCAGTTATCACAGGGTTAACTTTCCAGATTATAAAGCAGATAACACACCGCTTCATGGTGACTCATTACAAAACCTCCATCAGCGCCTGAGGCACTCTGACCCACAACGCACCGCCGGTAGGGCTGTGAACGCACCGCCGGCAGGGCTGTGAACGCACCGCCGGCAGGGCTGTGAACGCACCACCGGCAGGGCTGTGAACGCACCACCGGCAGGGCTGTGAACGCACCGCCGGCAGGGGCTGTGAAGCACCACCGGCAGGGGCTTTGAACGCACCACCGGCAGGGCTGTGAACGCACCACCGGCAGGGCTTTGAACGCACCGCCGGCAGGGCTGTGAACGCACCGCCGGCAGGGCTGTGAACGCACCACCGGCAGGGCTTTGAACGCACCACCGGCAGGGCTGTGAACGCACCACCGGCAGGGCTTTGAACGCACCACCGGCAGGGCTGTGAACGCACCGCCGGCAGGGCTGTGAACGCACCGCCGGCAGGGCTGTGAACGCACGCACGCAAAGACATACAGACACACGTACACACACACACCTGCGCGCACACACACACACACACACTGTCAGAGACACACACACACTATCAGAGACACACACACACCTGCGCGCACACACACACACACACACACACACACTGTCAGACACACACACACACAGTCAGACACACACACACACACAGTCAGAGACACACACACACACAGTCAGAGATACACACACACACACACACACACACACAGTCAGAGATACACACACACACACACACTGTCAGACACACACACACACACTGTCAGACACACACACACACACACAGACAGGGAATGAGTTAACAGGAAATAATAAAACTGACACTAACAGGATTAAGGTGGTGTTAGTGAAAACTACAAAAAAGTCTAAAAATTGACAAAAATGTTAAATTTTTGATCCTTTGTGTTAATAAATATCTATATCTGAAATCTGAGTTTCTTTTTAACCAAATTACCATAAAATGGATTCCTTAAAACACTCTTTCATTCCTCTGATCTTAGTCAAAATAATTCATAATTTCTGCTTTTTTACCTCTAATATCAGGTATGATTCTATATAAATGAGGGTTATTGATCATGGATTCCAGAAAGTATAAAACTAGTAAGGTGGTGTTAGTGGAAACTAAAAAAGTCTGAAAAAGGGACAAAATCTGACATTTTTGTCCCTTTTTGACCCGGGAGACGCCCCCAGGGTTAAACTGTATATTAATAAAGTAAAACCCGTTAAAGCTGCACACGTCCACCTCTGGCTCTTTAATCCAAGCCGGCGCGTTGCCGTGGCGCCCGGTCGAGCCGTGACGAGCGCCGTATTTTAACGCCTCCGCCATAAATTAAAGAGCAGTTTAATTTAGCAATTTG
>CM049380.1:32081748-32096748 GCA_026937815.1 Etheostoma perlongum
CCAGACTTGTGTACTTTAGTACATGTCTCCACTTGTAGTACATTTCTCCAGACTTGTGTACTTGTAGTACATGTCTCCACTTGTAGTACATTTCTCCAGACTTGTGTACTTGTAGTAATTGTCCCCCATGTGGACGGTTGTCTCCGGTCCAGATTCATCGTCTTTAACTTTATAAAGTCTCAGTTTCTCCAGCTGCTGCCGGCTCACCTTCACCTTCTCTCTCTTCTTTTCTCTCTTCCCCTCCTCCCCCTCCCTCCTCTCTCTCTTCTTGTTCTTCTCCCCCCCTTCTCCCCTCTCTTCCTCCCTCCCTCTCTCTCTCTTCTCTCCCCCCCTCTCTCTCTCTTCCGTCTCCCCCTCTCTCTCTCTCTCTTCTCTCCCCTCCCCTCCCTCTCTTCCCTCCCCCCTCTTCTCCCCTCCCCCTCTCCCTCTCTCTCTTCCGTCTCCCCCCCTCTCTCCTCTCTTCCCTCCCCCCTCTTCTCCCCCCTCCCTCCCTCTCTCTCTTCCCTTCCCCTCTCTCTCCCCTCCCCCTCCCTCCCTCTCTCTCTTCCCTCCCTCCCTCCTCCTCCCTCTCTCCCCCCCCCTCCCTCCCTCTCTCTCTTCCCTCCCTCCCTCCGATGTCTTCCAGATGTCTCCGTCTCTCCGTTCCCACCGAGCGGCGGAGAATGAAACACAAAACGCACGGAGACATATTTCCGTTCATAAATCTGCTCCTCGTCGTCTCCGCTGTAAATCCTTCCATCGGAGGGGGAGGGAGGGAGGGAGGGAGAGAGAGAGAGGGATGGAGAGAGAAAAAGAGAGAGAGAGAGAAAGAGAGAGAGAGAAAGAGAGAGAGAAGATGGAGAGAGAGAGGGAGAAAGAGAGAGAGAGAGGGAGAGAGGGAGAGAAAGAGAGAGAGAGGGAGAGAGGGAGAGAAAGAGAGAGAGAGGGAGAGAGAGAGAGAAAGAGAGAGAGAGGGAGAGAGGGAGAGAAAGAGAGAGAGAGGGAGATGGAGAGAGAGAGGGAGAGAGAGAGAGAGAGAGAGAGAGAGGAGAGAGAGAGAGAGAGAGGAGAGAGGGAGAGAGAGGAGAGAGAGAGGGAGATGGAGAGAGAGGGAGATGGAGAGAGAGAGAGAGGAGAGAGAGGGAGATGGAGAGATGGAGAGATGGAGAGGGAGAGAGAGGGAGAGAGAGGGATAGATAGATATTAATTGATTCCAATAAAAAGATATTCTAGTGTTCCAGCAGCAAAAAATCAGTCACAGAATATAAATATAATGAAATACTACGATACAATATACATACATACAAGTACTGTTACTACAGAATAATATGACTCGAGTAAAAGTACTGTTACTTTAGAGTAACATTAGTGAAAGTACTGAGTTGTGTACTACAGTACACACTGTAAGTGAGATGTGAGATAAAACAGTCAAATGTATTTGACTTTTTCAAAATAAAAGCATGTCAATAAGCTCTGTATGTCTGGCCTTTGATGCCATTCTCTTTTTTCTAGGGGGGGGGTTTCTAATATAGCATCAGTGTATTTGACCCGTGGGGGGGGGGACAACGGGTTGATTTTCATTTTTTCTGACTGTATTTGGTTTTTCGAGTGAGTGAGCTGTGACCCCCCCCCCCAGACCCAGCAGCCGCAAGTTCGACTCCAACCTGCGGCTGTTTGCATGTTGTTCCTCCCGTCCTCCCCCCTCTCCCCCTCTCTCCCCCTCTCCCTCTCCCCCTCTCTCCCCTCTCTCCCCCCTCTCCCCCTCTCTCCCCTCTCCCCCTCCTCTCCCCCCCTCTCCCCTCTCCCCCTCTCTCCCCCTCCCCCTATCTCCCCCTCCTCCCCCCCCTCCCCCCTCCCCTCTCCCCTCTCTCCCCCTCTCCCCTCTCTCCCCTCTCCCCCTCTCCCCCCTCTCCCCCTCTCCCCCCTCTCCCCCTCTCTCCCCCCTCTCCCCCCTCCCCCCTCTCCCCCCTCACCCCCCCTCCCCCTCTCCTCTCTCCCCCTCTCTCCCCCTCTCTCCCCTCTCTCCCCTCCCCTCTCTCCCCCCCTCTCCCCTCCTCTCCCCTCTCTCCCCCCTCTCCCCCCCCTCTCTCTCTCCTCTCCTCCCCTCCTCTCCCCCTCTCCCCTCTCCCCTCTCTCTCCCCTCCTCTCCCCCATCTCCCCCTCCCCCCCCTCTCCCCCTCCCCCTCCCCCTCTCCCCCCCTCCCCTCTCTCCCCCTCTCCCCCTCTCTCCCCTCTCTCCCCTCTCCCCCTCTCTCCCCCTCCTCTCCCCTCTCCCCTCCTCTCCCCTCTCTCCCCTCTCTCCCCCTCCCCCTCTCCCCCCTCTCCCCTCTCTCCCCCCTCTCCCCTCCTCTCCTCTCCCCTCTCCCCTCTCCTCTCCCCTCTCTCCCCCTCTCCCCCTCCTCTCCCCCTCTCCCCTCTCTCCCCTCTCTCCCCTCCTCTCCCCCCTCTCCCCCTCTCTCCCCCCTCCCCTCCTCCCCTCTCCCCCCTCTCCCCCTCTCTCCCCTCTCCCCTCTCTCCCCTCTCTCCCCTCTCTCCCCTCTCTCCCCTCCTCTCCCCCTCTCCTCTCCCCTCTCTCCCCTCTCTCCCCCCTCTCCCCCCCTCTCCCCTCTCTCCCCCGTCGGATTTGACCCTTTTTCAAAAAGTTTCTAAATCTGAAATTTGGGTTTCTTTCAACCAAATTACAAAAACATAATAAATAATAACGAGGACAGATCATAATAAGTAAAATAAAGGATCAGTCCACTACTTTCATTACATTTGGTTTAAATACATTTTTTAGCAATGGAAAAATGATGAAATAATGTTAAAAAAATGTTAAAAATGTGGGAAAAAAAACAACAAAAACGACAAAAAGCGCAGAAAACAAATGGATAAAAACATCGGAGAAAGAGATAAAAACGTGAGGAAAGCAACAAAAGTGTCAAGAAAAGACGACAAAATACTTTTAATTTGAAATTCATACCCAGAAAAACAGAAGTTGCAGGTAGACGGGGTGTGTGTGTGTGTGTTGTGTGTGTGTGTGTGTGTGTGTGTGTGTGTGTGTGTGTGTGTGTGTGTGTGTGTGAGTGTGTGTGTGTGTTGTGTGTGTGTGTGTGTGTGTGTGTGTGTGTGTGTGTGTGTGTGTGTGTGTGTGTGTGTGTGTGTGTGTGTGTGTGTGTGTGTGTGTGTGTGTGTGTGTGTGTGTGTGTGTGTGTGTGTGTGTGTGTGTGTGTGTGTGTGTGTGTGTGTGTGTGTGTGTGTGTGTGTGTGTGTGTGTGTGTGTGTGTGTGTGTGAGTGTGTGTGTGTGTGTGTGTGTGTGTGTGTGTGTGTGTGTGTGTGTGTGTGTGTGTGTGTGTGTGTGTGTGTGTGTGTGTGTGTGTGTGTGTGTGTGTGTGTGTGTGTGTGTGTGTGTGTGTGTGTGTTTGTGTGTGTGTGAGTGTGTGTGTGTGTGAGGGGTGTGTGAGAGTGTGTGTGTGTGTGTGAGAGTGTGTGAGAGTGTGTGTGTGTGTGAGTGTGTGTGTGTGTGTGTGTGTGTGTGTGTGTGTGTGTGTGTGTGTGAGGTGTGTGAGTGTGTGTGTGTGTGTGTGTGTGTGTGTGTGTGTGTGTGTGTGTGTGTGTGTGTGTGTGTGTGTGTGTGTGTGAGAGTGTGTGTGTGTGTGTCTGTGTGAGTGTGTGAGGTGTGTGTGTGTGTGAGGGTGTGTGTGTTAAGGTTAAAAAAGAGTCAGCTGTGACGGATCACTTCCTGTCTGATCACATGACTCCACCATGTGGTTGTGACGCTGACCACCTGCATCCTAAACTGGGCAATTAGAGCAGCAAAGTGTTTTCTCAGAGAGTAATACTCTGTAACAACCCCCCCCACATCCACCCCCCCATCACCCCCCCACATCCACCCCTCCCCCAACATCAACCCCCCCATATCCCCCCAACCCCCCAGGAAAAGGAGAGGAAGAGAGAGAGGAATGGACGACATCACTGTTCTCCTCCCACCCAGTATGCAACTTTGGGTTTTTCTTGAATGAATGTATGTTGAGTACATGTATGCATGCATGCATGTACTGTACATACAATGTACATTGTGTGTACATGTATGTACAGTTCATACATACATGCTTACATGTAGGGAAAGGCGTAGAAATGAAATGTGACATAAAGGTCAAAATAAGAGAAACACAAGAAAAAGCTTCTAAAACTTTGACAAAAGCATCAAATATAAAAAAGCAGCAGGTTCAATAAAAGTTATGGGCTGTTACCGTGGAAACGCTCCTCCTCCTAACTTTTCCTCCTCTTCTCCTCCTCATCTCCTCTGCTCCTCTTCTTCTCTTCCTACTCGTCCTCCTCTCCTCTTCTTCTTCTTGTCTCTTCCTCGTCCTTTCCCTCTCTCCTGTCTCCTCCACATCTCCTCCTCTTCATCTTCTTGTCTCCTCCTCTCCTCCTCCTCCTCTTCCTCCTCTTCCTCCTCCTCCTCTCCCTCTCTCCTGTCTCCTCCACATCTCCTCCTCTTCATCTTCTTGTCTCCTCCTCTCCTCCTCCTCCTCCTTCCTCCTCTTCCTCCTCCTCCCTCCTCCTCTCCTGTCTCCTCCACATCTCCTCCTCTTCTTCCTCTCTCCTCCTCCTCCTCTCCTCTTCCTCCTCCTCCTCCTTCTCCTCTTCTTCCTCCTCTCTCTCCTCTCCTCCTCCTCCTCCTCTTCTTCTTCTTCTCTCTCCTCTCTCCTCCTCTCCTCCTCCTCCTCTTCCTCCTCTCCTCCTCCTCCTCCTCCTCCTCTTCCTCCTCCTTCCTCTTCCTCCTCCTCTTCCTCTTCCTCCTCCTCTTCCTCCTCCTCCTCTCCCTCTCTCCTCCCCCCTCTCTTAATTAAGATTTCTCCCCCCCCCCCAGACCGGCTCAGCCCTTCTTCCTCTGACATGTAATCGATGCGTCCGCGGTGCCGGGGCTCAGGTATCGGATCGCCGGCGGGCCCCCCGGAGCCCCCCCGCGGGCTCAGCCCCAAATAATTATCTGAACTTTCCGTCAATTACAAAAGCAGAAAAAAAGAAGAAGAAGAAGAAGAAGAAGAAGAAGAAGAAGAAGAAGAAGAAGTGGACTCGTTGTGCAGAATATTCATGACCCCCCCCCCTGAAAGCTCTCAGGTAGAAAAACACTATTTACACTTTCGTGCAGGATTTCTTCTTTTGGACTTTGAGATATTTTGCCTCAAAGTTGTGAGTGAATCCGATCTGGGAGTCAGACCTCTCTGAGCTGGAAGCTACTGGAGGGGGGGGGAGACAGGGGGAGACAGGGGGGGGAGAGGGAGACACACAGGGGGGGAGAGAGACATCTTTTATTTAGATATCGGACTGGATTTAATCACCTGGAGATGGGAAATACACAGAGTTACTGTTAAAGACCTGCAGCACGGCCGCAGTACACACTACATGGGGGGAGAGGGGGGAGGGAGGGAGAGAGGGAGGGGGGGAGAGAGGGAGGGGGGGAGAGGGAGGGGAGAGGGAGGGAGAGAGGGAGGGATGAGGGAGGGGGGAGCATCTTTTATTTAGAAATCAGACTGGTTTTAATCACCTGGAGATGGCTGCAGGACTCGGAGGGAAATACACAGTTACTGTTAAAGACCTGCAGCACAGCCGCAATACACACTACATGGAGGGGGGACAGAGAGAGAGGGAGGGATGAGGGAGGGAGGGGGGAGGGAGGGGGGACAGAGAGAGAAAGAGGGATGAGGGAGGGAGGGGAGACAGAGAGAGAGGGATGAGGGAGGGGGGGAGACAGAGAGAGGGATGAGGGAGGGGGGGACAGAGAGAGGGATGAGGGAGGGGGAGACAGAGAGAGAGGGATGAGGGAGAGAGGGATGAGGGAGGGGGGGACAGAGAGAGAGAAAGAGGGATGAGGGAGGGGGGAGACAGAGAGAGAGGGATGAGGGAGGGGGGGACAGAGAGAGAGAGATGAGGGAGGGGGGACAGAGAGAGGGATGAGGGAGGGGGGACAGAGAGAGAGAGGGATGAGGGAGGGGGGACAGAGAGAGAGGGATGAGGGAGGGGGACAGAGAGAGAGGGATGAGGGAGGGGGGAGACAGAGAGAGGGATGAGGGAGGGGGGGACAGAGAGAGAGGGATGAGGGAGGGGGGACACAGAGAGAGGGATGAGGGAGGGGGGGATGAGGGAGGGATGAGGGAGGGGGGACAGAGAGAGGGATGAGGGAGGGGGGACAGAGAGAGGGATGAGGGGGGGGATGAGGGAGAAGAGTTGTGTGAAAGCTGATTTTTAATCTGTGCATAAAACTCTCACTGTCTAATTGTCTTCTTGTCTTTTGTCTAAGTGTCTTATTGTCTGTCTTTTTGTCTCATGTCTTCTGGAGGGAAACCCAGGGCCTTGTGCATAAAAGTCTCTCACTGTCTTCTTGTCTCATGTCTTATTGTCTCGTATCCAACTGTCTCGTTTCTAATTGTTTTGTTTCTAATTGTGTTATGTCTTCTTGTCTCATGTCTTATTGTCTCTCGTGTCTTATGTCTATTGTCATGTCCCATGTCTCCTGTCCCCTGTCTCCTGGAGTGAACCGGGCGTCCTGCAGCCGCGGTGACAGCCCGTTGCCGTGACGACTCCACGGCGTCCTAGCGGCCGTGGTTCTGCAGAACTCTTCCACGTTACCTTATTACGACAGCATGCGTGGCAGAATCAATGGCTGGCATTATTCCTCAGCCCCCCCCCCCCGCCCCCCCCCTCCCCCCCCTCCCCCCCGTACAGACGTCCCGGGGGGGCTCAGTGCGCCGAGCACGGCGGTGGATTGGCTGAGCGGGGACGGCGGGCTGACCCGGGCAGCGATCCCTTCTATAATCACCTCGGACCGGCGGTTCTTTACAGCCGCTCCCCCCCCCCTTTAATGGACTTCCTGTCTGACGGGCCAGAAATGTCAACACTCAATCACGCCCTAATTGAATTTCTGCAGCAGGCTCAACGTTTCCTCCAGCGCGGCGCCATTAAGACATTCTTCTGGTTTTACTGCTGGACGCGTCTCTAATGTCTCTAACAGCTGTCTGTCCAGGTCAAGGGGGGGGACACAGACTCAAACTGGGTCTGAACATGGGATAGAATGACATAAGAATGGTGAAAAATCAGAAGAAGTGATAAATACGTAGGAAAAACATTTAAAAAAACAAACAAAAAAAATGGAATTTTTCTTAAAAAAAAACATTTTCAAAAAAATCTATAAAAAAAATAAACGCCAAAAAAAAGTTAGAAGTGACAAAAACGTAGAAAAAAAGAAAAACGCCAAAAGCATAAAAAAATAAAATAATATTAAAAAATCCGAAAAAATTCAACATTTTCAAAAAAATTCATAAAAAGGAAATCCATAAAAAAAATATTCCAAAAATGCCAAAAAGTGAAAAAAAAATCATAAAAAACTTGGAATAAAAGTGACAAAAAACGTTATATTTTTTAAGTTTTTTGTCACTTTTACGATATCGTAAAAATGACTATTATTCTATTATTTACTCCCTCCTCCTCCTCTTCCTCCTCCTCCTCATCTCCCTCCTCCTCCTCCTCCTCCTCCTCCTCCCTCCTCCTCCTCCTCCAGATCCAGTATTATTTTGTCTCTAATTGACTGCAGGTTTGTTTCTGCCGTCACATTCCTTCAGGTTTTTTTCTTAACGGAGGACAAAAGGGAGACAGACAGACAGCCAGAGGGACAGAGGGACATAGGGACAGACAGAGGGACAGCCAGGTCCCGGGTCCCTCAGCCTGTGTAACCTGATGTAATTGCAGACATTAAGCCGTTGAATATTAGCTGCGGCGGCGTTAGCGGCGGCTAATGGACAGGAAATGGATGGTGTGCAGTTTAGGGGTCATTAGAAAACAAAGCTGGTGTTAAAGGGGGGCTCGGACCCCCTATGAATCATAAACCACTGGGGGCTGGGGGGGGAGGAGGGGGAGGAGGAGGGGCACTCCTCTTCCTCTCCGGTTGGGCCACTCAACAACAATCCTCCCGGTCAGAAGAGAGATATCAAACTGGCGAATGGGAAAGATGAACTAATATTCACTAAAATAAAAAAGGAGTAAAACACATAAAAATAGACAAAAACGTCAAAATAAAGCCATAAAAACGTCAAAATAAAACGACAAAAACGTCAAAATAAAACGACAAAAATGTTGAAGTAAAGTTTTTTTCTGCTAAAGTATAAATATATTCGTGTAGTATCCGGCTGTAATCTTTATGTCCTTAATGCTATTTGGCAGAAATGATCTTCCATACCCGATGAACTGCCCCCCCCGGCCCCGATCGGAAGGACTCGTTATTGTGATGAGATAATAAGGCGGGAGTGAGCGAGGAGGCGTGTCCCAGCAGCTGAAGGTTATTCTGCTTTTTAGTTTTCATATTTAATAGTTTGTTTCTGGGTGGGCGATCCTGATGGGAGAGCCAGACGGAGCTCATTACACGCCGACAGATCTGCAGGAAGCAGCTCGGACCTCCAGCTGGAAAATATATATAAATATATATAAGTTACAACTGGAAATAAATACAGGTCCCTGCACGGGAGAAGGGTGAGGATGCAGCGTTCCTCTCATGTTAGAAGAAGGGTGAGGCTGCAGCGTTACATGTTAGGAGAAGGGTGAGGCTGCAGCGTTACATGTTCGGAGAAGGGTGAGGCTGCAGCGTTCCTCTCATGTTAGGAGAAGGGTGAGGCTGCAGCGTTCCTCTCATGTTAGGAGAAGGGTGAGGCTGCAGCGTTACATGTTAGGAGAAGGGTGAGGTGGCAGTGTTACATGTTAGGAGAAGGGTGAGGCAGCAGCGTTCCTCTCATGTTAGGAGAAGGGTGAGGCTGCAGCGTTCCTCTCATGTTAGGAGAAGGGTGAGGCTGCAGCGTTACATGTTAGGAGAAGGGTGAGGTGGCAGTGTTACATGTTAGGAGAAGGGTGAGGCTGCAGCGTTACATGTTAGGAGAAGGGTGAGGCTGCAGCGTTACATGTTAGGAGAAGGGTGAGGTGGCAGTGTTACATGTTAGGAGAAGGGTGAGGCAGCAGTGTTACATGTTAGGAGAAGGGTGAGGCAGCAGCGTTACATGTTAGGAGAAGGGTGAGGCTGCAGCGTTACATGTTAGGAGAAGGGTGAGGCTGCAGTGTTACATGTTAGGAGAAGGGTGAGGCTGCAGCGTTACATGTTAGGAGAAGTTACATGTTAGAGGGGTGAGGCTGCAGCGTTACATGTTAGGAGAAGGGTGAGGCTGCAGCGTTACATGTTAGGAGAAGGGTGAGGGCAGCGTACATGTTAGGAGAAGGGTGAGGCAGCAGCGTTACATGTTAGGAGAAGGGTGAGGCTGCAGCGTTACATGTTAGGAGAAGGGTGAGGCTGCAGCGTCACATGTTAGGAGAAGGGTGAGGCTGCAGTGTTACATGTTAGGAGAAGGGTGAGGCAGCAGCGTTACATGTTAGGAGAAGGGTGAGGCAGCAGCGTCACATGTTAGGAGAAGGGTGAGGCATGCAGCGTTACATGTTAGGAGAAGGGTGAGGCTGCAGTGTTACATGTTAGAGAAGGGTGAGGCTGCAGCGTCACATGTTCAGAGAAGGGTGAGGCTGCAGTGTTACATGTTAGGAGAAGGGTGAGGCAGCAGCGTTACATGTTAGGAGAAGGGTGAGGCTGCAGCGTTACATGTTAGGAGAAGGGTGAGGCAGCAGCGTTACATGTTAGGAGAAGGGTGAGGCTGCAGTGTTACATGTTAGGAGAAGGGTGAGGCTGCAGCGTTACATGTTAGGAGAAGGGTGAGGCAGCAGCGTTACATGTTAGGAGAAGGGTGAGGCTGCAGCGTTACATGTTAGGAGAAGGGTGAGGCTGCAGCGTTACATGTTAGGAGAAGGGTGAGGCAGCAGCGTCACATGTTAGGAGAAGAAGGGCAGCGCCACATGAGGAATGGTGCAGGCTGCAGTGTTACATGTTAGGAGAAGGGTGAGGCTGCAGTGTTACATGTTAGGAGAAGGGTGAGGCTGCAGTGTTACATGTTAGGAGAAGGGTGAGGCAGTGTTACATGTTGGAGAAGGGTGAGGCTGCATGTTATGGAGAAGGGTGAGGCAGCAGTGTTACATGTTAGGAGAAGGGTGAGGCTGCAGCGTTACATGTTAGGAGAAAGGGTGAGGCTGCAGCGTCACATGTTAGGAGAAGGGTGAGGCTGCAGCGTCACATGTTAGGAGAAGGGTGAGTCACATGTTAGGAGAAGGGTGAGGCTGCAGCGTTACATGTTAGGAGAAGGGTGAGGCAGCAGCGTTACATGTTAGGAGAAGGGTGAGGCAGCAGCGTTACATGTTCGGAGAAGGGTGAGGCTGCAGCGTTACATGTTAGGAGAAGGGTGAGGCTGCAGCGTTACATGTTAGGAGAAGGGTGAGGCTGCAGCGTTACATGTTAGGAGAAGGGTGAGGCTGCAGCGTTACATGTTAGGAGAAGGGTGAGGCTGCAGCGTTACATGTTAGGAGAAGGGTGAGGCTGCAGCGTTACATGTTAGGAGAAGGGTGAGGCTGCAGCGTTACATGTTAGGAGAAGGGTGAGGCTGCAGCGTAACATGTTAGGAGAAGGGTGAGGCTGGTTACATGTTAGGAGAAGGGTGAGGCTGCAGCGTTACATGTTAGGAGAATTCTACATGTTAGGAGAAGGGTGAGGCTGCAGTGTTACATGTTAGGAGAAGGGTGAGGCTGCAGGTTACATGTTAGGAGAAGGGTGAGGCTGCAGTGTTACATGTTAGGAGAAGGGTGAGGCTGCAGTGTTACATGTTAGGAGAAGGGTGAGGCTGCAGCGTTACATGTTAGGAGAAGGGTGAGGCTGCAGCGTTACATGTTAGAGAAGGGTGAGGCTGCAGCGTTACATTAGGAGAAGGGTGAGGCTGCAGCGTCACATGTTAGAGAACCACATGTTAGGAGAAGGGTGAGGCTGCAGCGTCACATGTTAGGAGAAGGGTGAGGCTGCAGCGTTACATGTTAGGAGAAGGGTGAGGCTGCAGCGTTACATGTTAGGAGAAGGGTGAGGCTGCAGCGTTACATGTTAGGAGAAGGGTGAGGCTGCAGCGTTACATGTTAGGAGAAGGGTGAGGCTGCAGCGTCACATGTTAGGAGAAGGGTGAGGCTGCAGCGTTACATGTTAGGAGAAGGGTGAGGCTGCAGCGTTACATGTTAGGAGAAGGGTGAGGCTGCAGCGTTACATGTTAGGAGAAGGGTGAGGCTGCAGCGTTACATGTTAGGGGAGGGTGAGGCTGCAGCGTTACATGTTAGGAGAAGGGTGAGGCTGCAGCGTCACAGTTACATGTTAGAGAAGGGTGAGGCTGCAGCGTCACATGTTAGGAGAAGGGTGAGGCTGCAGCGTTACATGTTAGGAGAAGGGTGAGGCTGCAGCGTTACATGTTAGTAGGCTAAAATTAACTGTAAATGGGTCAGTTAGGACAACATGAGTGTTAAAGATGATTTTTGGGTTTTTTTTTTTTTTTTAATTTTTTCCTCTTATTCTCCATTCATTCTTTCACACGGTTGACACACAACAACAAACACACTGATGTGGTTTCAGTGGCGAGGAGAAGCATCGTAGCAGCGTTAGTCTCTTAGAAAGGACACACACACACACACACACACACACACACACACAAAGACAAACACATACATACTGTACATATATATATTAAAGATACGTCTTGTTTTGGGCGCTCCTGCAGAGACGGGGCCCTGGTCCCGGGGCCGACCAGAGGTTAAAGGGCCCTTTAACCCTGGTGTCGATGGGGCCCGGGGCCGAGCTGACGGGGGTGGGGGGGGGGGGGGTATGTGCAGCGTAGCTCCCTTCCAGCTCTGCCTTTACGTCCCTCCCAGGACGCAGACACTCGGCTCAGGACGACTTTTCCAGATGTTTCCCTCCTCCTTCACTCCATTGTGATTTTCTCCAACGCCACAATTAACGTCAATAAATCATGTCCCGAATACTTCCTGCTCCATCACAGGGGAATATTTGGGGGAACAGCCCAATAACTCATTACAAATTGGAGCTTAAAACAGCCAAAAAGATGAATAGCGTGGTGAAAGGACCTCGTTTTAACGACACCCTGCTCACTTAAATTAAGAGGACATTAATTAAAACGCACCGACAGACGCTTCACAAATGAATATTTTTTGCTTTCTCTTCATGATGAAATCCATCGAATTTGCCGGATCCAATTAGACGACTTCTTATTTACTTTATAACATATTTTGACAAGTCTAGGGCAAAATAATCTAATTAAAAACCTGATTATCGTAGCAATAAATTACTTTTCTTTATGTAGAAAAAACAAAGTGACAAAGTTAATCGCACTTCAGAGTTGAGCCTTGCCTTCGACCATGCACATATTCTGACATTTTTATCACTTAATTTCACGTTTTTGATGCTATTTTTCACTAACACCAAGTTATTACTAATAGTTTTCCACTTATTTTTGAAATAGATGGTCAATAAGTTTCATTTATAGGAGGTTATACCTAATTAGGGAATGATGAATGACATATTTATGTCCAAATTAAAAAAATTTCAAATGCTATGAACTTGAATACCTACAATTCAATGAAAGTAGTAATCGAGTACTTGCAAATGTACTTCATTTTTCGAGTAATCTTGTAAAAAAAAAAAACATATTTCTGATATATAAGTTGTAAGTCTGGGTCTAATTTGACCCGAAGACAACGCGAGGGTTGAAGGGTAACTTTGAAATCGATCCAGTATTTACATGCTGCTCTATACACGCTAAAAGTAGTGATTATTTACATGGAGTCTGGTGGAGATATGCTGCTCTATACACACTAAAAGTAGTGATTATTTACATGGAGTCTGGTGGAGATATGCTGCTCTATACACGCTAAAAAAGTAGTGATTTATTTACATGGAGTCTGGTGGAGATATGCTGCTCTATACACGCTAAAAAGTGTGATTATTTACATGGAGTCTGGTGGAGATATGCTGCTCTATACACACTAAAAGTAGTGATTATTTACATGGAGTCTGGTGGAGATATGCTGCTCTATACACGCTAAAAGTAGTGATTATTTACATGGAGTCTGGTGGAGATATGCTGCTCTATACATGCTAAAAGTAGTGATTATTTACATGGAGTCTGGTGGAGATATGCTGCTCTATACATGCTAAAAGTAGTGATTATTTACATGGAGTCTGGTGGAGATATGCTGCTCTATACACACTAAAAGTAGTGATTATTTACATGGAGTCTGGTGGAGATATGCTGCTCTATACACACTAAAAGTAGTGATTATTTACATGGAGTCTGGTGGAGATATGCTGCTCTATACATGCTAAAAGTAGTGATTATTTACATGGAGTCTGGTGGAGATATGCTGCTCTATACACACTAAAAGTAGTGATTATTTACATGGAGTCTGGTGGAGATATGCTGCTCTATACACGCTAAAAGTAGTGATTATTTACATGGAGTCTGGTGGAGATATGCTGCATTTTAACACTCAGCAACCGAAAAAATCATATACGAGCCAAAACGGAACCTAGGATTCATAATTCAATCATTTAATAACCATAAAAGACAGAAATTTACCGATTTTTGCAGCTAAAAGCTAACGAGCTATCGGTCCTGGAGGTCTCGTCGGGGTCTTTCCAGCCTCTTCAGGTGGTTTTCTATCCAGCCTGGAACTTGGGCCTTTTCCGGGGTTGTTGAGCATAAAATCCAAACCGTTACATCCAAGACTTATCCACTTAATATCCATAATTTATCATGTTTTTACTCTCTTCTGCATCACAGGTTTGAGATTTGGCATGTATTTATATAATATATTTACATATTTATATTATATATTTGGAAGAAGTAAATAGTATGTGCTTTATATGAGTTATAATATTCATAATGTGTATTTTTGTATACAGCAGAACGACAACAGACATGCTTGTGTAGCATTGCTGTGGGTGTAATCTCAATAAGGATGACATTATTATGTTGATTATTGGCATAAGTTAATGTCATGAGGGCGTTTTCTCATTTTTCTTAAAGTTCGTTCTCACTTTTTTTAACGTCTTTGTTGATTTTTTCTGCATTTCTGTCACTTTTTCAGTGTTTTGGACATTTTAGTTGTTGTCTTTTGAAGTTTTTGAAGCTTTCTCCGACATTTTCTCAGTTTTCCCAAAGTTCATTCTCACTTTTTAGAATGTCGCCGCGTTCACATTAACACACAGCAATGTCTGTATGTGTGTCTGTGTGTGTGTGTGTGTGTGTGTGTGTGTGTGTGTGTGTGTGTGTGTGTGTGTGTGTATATCTGTGTGTGTGTGTGTGTGTGTGTGTGTGTGTCTGTGTGTGTGTGTGTGTGTGTGTGTGTGTCAGTCCTCGTATATAAATATAATATTAGTGATATTGCTATCAGAGAGACGAGTGCTCCCTCGCCAGGCGCTGAATCGAGGGGAAAGATATCTCTCTCTCTCTCTCTATCTATCTATCTATCTATCTATCTATCTATCTATCTCTCTCTCTCTATCTATCTATCTATCTATCTATCTCTCTCTCTCTCTCTCTCTATCTATCTCTCTATCTATCTATCTATCTATCTATCTATCTATCTATCTATCTATCTATCTATCTATCTCTCTCTCTCTATCTATCTATCTATCTCTCTCTCTATCTATCTCTCTATCTATTAATTATTAATAAGATTTTAGGTTACAGGTATTTTAATGGACTGCAGCCCTCGGGCTACAATCTGACTCATTTACGTGAATATCCTGAAATAATAAATTAAATTAAAATAAATTCATCAGATTTCCCAGAAGCCCCATTTTGTTTTTCCTTTATTTTCATTTCAGCTCCTCTGTTTTTTGCTTCATTCCTCCTCGTCAGACGGACGAATAACTTTAAAATGATGGAGATACGTTGGCGTCAGTCTCTCTCCTCCTCCTCCTCTCTCTCTCTCCCTCTCTCCCCTCCTCCTCTCCCTCTATCTCTCTCTCCTCTCCTCCTCTCCTCTATCTCCCTCTCCTCCTCCTCCTCCTCTCTCTATCTATCTCTCCTCCTCTCCTCATCCTCCTCCTCTCCCTCTCCTCTCTC
>CM049380.1:32104248-32119248 GCA_026937815.1 Etheostoma perlongum
GACTCACAACATGTTGCAGAGAGACAGACACACAACATGTTGCAGAGAGACAGACACACAACATGTTGCAGAGGGACAGACACACAACATGTTGCAGAGGGACAGACACACAACATGTTGCAGAGAGACAAACTAGAGGGACAGACACAACATGTTGCAGGGGAAAGACACACAACATGTTGCAGAGGGACAGACTACAACATGTTGCAGAGGGACAGACACACAACATGTTGCAGAGACAGACAGACAACATGTTGTAGGGACACACAACATGTTGCAGAGGACAGACACACAACATGTTGCAGAGACAGACAGACAACATGTTGCAGGGGGACACACAACATGTTGCAGAGGGACAGACACACAACATGTTGCAGAGAGACAGACACACAACATGTTGCAGAGAGACAGACACACAACATGTTGCAGAGAGGGACAGACAGACAACATGTTGCAGACAACAGACTCACAACATGTTGCAGAGGGACAGACTCACAACATGTTGCAGAGGAGACAGACACAACACACAGACAACATGTTGCAGAGAGACAGACACACAACATGTTGCAGAGAGACAGAGGGACTCACAACATGTTGCAGAGGGACAGACACACAACATGTTGCAGAGGGACAGACTCACAACATGTTGCAGAGAGACAGACACACAACATGTTGCAGAGAGACAGACAGACAACATGTTGCAGAGGGACAGACACACAACATGTTGCAGAGGGACAGACTCACAACATGTTGCAGAGGACAGACACACAACATGTTGCAGAGGGACAGACTCACAACATGTTGCAGAGAGACAGACACACAACATGTTGCAGAGAGACGAGACAGACAACATGTTGCAGAGGGACAGACACACAACATGTTGCAGGGACAGACTCACAACATGTTGCAGAGAGAGACACACAACATGTTGCAGAGGGACAGACACACAACATGTTGCAGAGGGACAGACACACAACATGTTGCAGAGAGACAGACACACAACATGTTGCAGAGAGACAGACACACAACATGTTGCAGAGAGACAGACACACAACATGTTGCAGAGAGACAGACTCACAACATGTTGCAGAGGGACAGACACACAACATGTTGCAGAGGGACAGACTCACAACATGTTGCAGAGAGACAGACACACAACATGTTGCAGAGAGACAGACACACACAACATGTTGCAGAGGGACAGACACACAACATGTTGCAGAGACACACAACATGTTGCAGAGGGACAGACACACAACATGTTGCAGAGAGACAGACAGACAACATGTTGCAGAGAGACAGACACACAACATGTTGTAGAGAGACAGACTCACAACATGTTGCAGAGAGACAGACACACAACATGTTGCAGAGGGACAGACACACAACATGTTGTAG
Source organism: Etheostoma perlongum (assembly GCA_026937815.1). Taxonomy (NCBI): domain Eukaryota; kingdom Metazoa; phylum Chordata; class Actinopteri; order Perciformes; family Percidae; genus Etheostoma; species Etheostoma perlongum. Next base: position 32,105,647 of record CM049380.1, read on the forward strand.
AGGGACAGACTCACAACAGGTTGCAGAGAGACAGACACACAACATGTTGCAGAGAGACAGACACACAACATGTTGCAGAGGGACAGACACACAACATGTTGCAGAGAGACAGACACACAACATGTTGCAGAGGGACAGACAGACAACATGTTGCAGAGAGACAGACAGACAACATGTTGCAGAGAGACAGACTCACAACATGTTGCAGAGGGACAGACACACAACATGTTGCAGAGAGACAGACAGACAACATGTTGCAGAGAGACAGACACACAACATGTTGCAGAGAGACAGACTCACAACATGTTGCAGAGAGACAGACACACAACATGTTGCAGAGGGACAGACACACAACAGGACAGACTCACAACAGGTTGCAGAGACAGACACACACAACATGTTGCAGAGGGACAGACACACAACATGTTGCAGAGACTGAACAGACAACATGTTGCAGAGAGACAGACACACAAACATGTTGCAGAGACAGACTCACAACATGTTGCAGAGACAGACACACAACATGTTGCAGAGGGACAGACACACAACATGTTTAGAGGGACAGACTCACAACAGGTTGCAGAGAGACAGACACACAACATGTTGCAGAGAGAGACAGACACACAACATGTTGCAGAGGGACAGACACACAACATGTTGCAGAGAGACAGACACACAACATGTTGCAGAGGGACAGACAGACAACATGTTGCAGAGAGACAGACAGACAACATGTTGTAGAGAGACAGACACACACACACACGCGCACAAACTAAACACACTTATATCTTCCCTCTTCTTCATCATGTTCCTCCTCTTCATCATGTTCCTCCTCTTCATCATGCTCCTCCTCTTCATCATGTTATATCTCTCCTCTTCTTCATCATGTTCCTCCTCTCCTCCTCTTCATCATGCTCCTCCTCTTCATCATGTTTCTTCCTCCTCTCCTCCTCTTCCTCCTCTTTCTTCTTCATCATATTCCTCCTCTTCATCATATTCCTCCTCTTCATTATGTTATATCTCTCCTCCTCTTCATCACGTTACTCCTCTTCATCATGTTCCTCCTCTTCATCATGTGCTTCCTCTTCATCATGTTCCTCCTCTTCATCATGTTCCTCCTCTTCATCATGTTTTTCCTCTTCATCATGCTCCTCCTGTTCATCATGTTCCTCCTCTCCTCTTCTTCATCATGTTATATCTCTCTTCCTCTTCATCATGCTCTTCCTCTTCATCATGTTCCTCCTCTTCATCATGTTCCTCCTCTTCTCCTCTTCATCATGCTCCTCCTCTTCATCATGTTCTTCCTCTTCTCCTCTTCATTATGCTCCTCCTCTTCATCATGTTCCTCCTCTTCATCATGTTCCTCCTCTCCTCCTCTTCATCATGCTCCTCCTCTTCATCATGTTCTTCCTCTTCATCATGTTCCTCCTCTTCATCATATTCCTCCTCTCCTCCTATTCATCATGCTCCTCCTCTTCATCATGTTCCTTCTCTCCTCTTCCTCCTCTCCTCCTCTTCCTCCTCTTCATCACGTTATATCTCTCCTCCTCTTCATCATGTTCTTCCTCTTCATCATGTTCCTCCTCTTCATCATATTCCTCCTCTCCTCCTATTCATCATACTCCTCCTCTTCATCATGTTCCTTCTCTCCTCTTCCTCCTCTCCTCCTCTTCCTCCTCTTCATCATGTTATATCTCTCCTCCTCTTCCTCCTCTTTCTTCTTCTCTGTGTATTATTCCTCCGTCTTCAGGGTCTTGACATTTTCAGCTTTCGGAGCCTTTCGGCCTCGCTGACTTCCACACTCTACTTCCCACGATGCATCACTCCTCCCTCGCCCTCGGCCCTCCCACCGGGGGAGACCCCCAGGTCTCATTTACCCATGATGCCGCGCTGCGGCGGCGTTGTGTTCCTGATGTCCGGAGGGCGGACGCTCCGATTTATCATGTTTTAACGTGACGCGTCCCATTCATCACGCTAGGCCTTCATTAGCACCTAGCACAGGGAAGAGGGAGGATAATTACACACACACACACACACACACACACACACACACACACACACACACACACACACACACACACACACACACACATACACACACACACACACACACACACACACACACACACACACACACACACACACACACACACACACACACACACACACACACACACAGACACACAGACACACACACACACACACACACACACAGACACACACACACACACACACACACACACACACACACACACACACACACACACACACACACACACACACACACACACACACACACACACACACAGACACATACACACACACACACACACACACACACACACACACACACACACACACACACACACACACACACACACACACACACACACACACACACACACACACGCACACAGACACACACACACACACACACACACACACACACACACACACACACACAGACACACACACACACACAGACACACACACACACACACACACACACACACACACACACACACAGACACACACAAAACACACAGACACAGTGTATTTCCTGTCCTCTGATTGGTCGGGGATAATCTGCCATTTGGCCACAGCAGATGGATTTTGTGACTCTGTGATCCGTGGCGTCGCTGTGTGGTCGGTCCCGCCGGGGGGGGGGGTATGTTAATGACATCATAATGTTATTTAGATCAATCACGGCGCTGCCACACACACAGGTCAGGAGCCATGGGGGTGGGGGGGGCGGACCTCTGCCCGTGGCGGGCGGCACATCACGCCTGCCCCCGCTGAGCCTCAGGCGCTGGCCTCCCCCCCCCCCGCCCTGCCAGACTCCAGACCCCGGCACGCGTTACAGCCCCAGCGCCCCCTCCGGGGTGGACCGGGCGGGATGACCTTTACTGGAACATCATTAAACAACTGGACGCTTTCAGACACTTCTCAGATGTTTTTTGGTCACTTTTACAACAAAAAGTAACAAAAAAATCTCAAAAGGGTAAAAAAACACTTTTTCGACACTTCTGAGTTATTTCTTCTCACTTTTTGATACTTTTTCGACACTTTTTTGACGCTTTAGAGTTTCTTTTGAATGACCTTTGGATGCTTTTCGGACCCTTAGGAGATCAGCTGGTCAGCCGGACTTCTTTTAATATCTGGCCTTCTTTTTAACCGCTTTTTTAACAGATTCAGTTTTTTTAAGGAGGTTTTTAAGTGTTTTATTCACACCGGTGGTCCCCTTGTGCCCGTTCCCCTCGCAGCCTCCATCCAGGGCGGTGCATTTCTACCCCAACCCAAAACTAACCCCAACCCCAACTAACCCAAAACTAACCCCAACCCCAACTAACCCAACCCCAACTAACCCCAACTAACCCAAAATTAACCCTAACCCCAACTAACCCAACCCCAACTAACCCAAAACTAACCCTAACCCCAACTAACCCAAAACTAACCCTAACCCCAACTAACCCAAAACTAACCCTAACCCCAACTAACCCAAAATTAACCCTAACCCCAACTAACCCAAAATTAACCCTAACCCCAACTAACCCAAAATTAACCCTAACCCTACCCCCAACTAACCCAAAACTAACCCTAACCCCAACTAACCCAAAATTAACCCTAACCCCAACTAACCCAAAACTAACCCCAACCCCAACTAACCCAAAATTAACCCTAACCCCAACTAACCCAAAAACTAACCCAAAACTAACCCCTAACCCCAACTAAAAAACTAACCCTAAGGGTAACTAACCCAAAACTAACCCCAACCCCAACTAACCCAAAATTAACCTAACCCCAACTAACCTAACCCAACTAACCCAAAACTAACCCTAACCCCAACCCAAAACTAACCCTAACCCCTAACTAACCCAAAACTAACCCTAACCCCAACTAACCCAAAATTAACCCTAAAACTAACCCAAAATTAACCTAACCCCAACTAACCCAAAATTAACCCTAACCCCAACTAACCCAAAACTAACCTAACCCCAACTAACCAAAATTAACCCTAACCCCAACTAACCCAAAATTAACCCTAACCCCAACTAACCCCAACCCCAACTAACCCAAAACTAACCCCAACCCCAACTAACCCAAAATTAACCCTAACCCCAACTAACCCCAACCCCAACTAAAAAAACCCCAACCCAACTAACCCAAAATTAACCCTAACCCCAACTAACCCAAAACTAACCTAACCCCAACTAACCCAAAATTAACCCTAACCCCAACTAACCCCAACCCCAACTAACCCAAAACTAACCCTAACCCCAACTAACCCAAAATTAACCCTAACCCCAACTAACCCAAAATTAACCCTAACCCCAACTAACCCCAACCCCAACTAACCCAAAATTAACCCTAACCCCAACCCCCAACCCCAACTAACCCAAAATTAACCCTAACCCCAACTAACCCAACCCCAACTAACCCAAAATTAACCCCAACTAACCCCAACTAACCCAAAAACTAACCCTAACCCCAACTAACCCAAAATTAAAACCCCAACTAACCCCAACCCCAACTAACCCAAAACTAACCCTAACCCCAACTAACCCAAAATTAACCCTAACCCTAACTAACCCAAAAAATTAACCCTAACCCCAACTAACCCCAACCCCAACTAACCCAAAATTAACCCTAACCCCAACTAACCCCAACCCCAACTAACCCAAAATTAACCCTAACCCCAACTAACCCAACCCCAACTAACCCAACCCCAACCCAAAACTAACACCAAACCCTAACCCAATCTAACCTAACCAACCCTAACCCTAACCCTAACCCCTAAAAGAAAGCAGAACCACACCAAGAGACAGACATGTAGGCTACAGTTCATTGAAGGAGATCAGCCCCCTGCAGCCAGCTCGTAACGAGCTGCAGAAACCAAACAGTAGAAGAAGATTTCTTTGACATTTCTGAAGCTTTCTCTCCTTCAGGCGAGGTGTCAGGTGACCCCGAGTCCACGTGCCCACTTCCACTTGTTGTCTTTTTTCTCGCTCTTATGTCCAATAAGCAACACGTTGTTTTCTCCTTATAATAAAAAAGGCCCAAACACAAACTAAACAGCTCCCCCCACACACACACACACTCCCTCTCTCTTGTTTGGCGTCCCCGGACCGTGGAGGCGTTGTCGGGAGCCGGCGCTCCCCCGGCGCCGCGGTTCACCAGGTGTTGTCTGCAACAGGCAATTAGCAGGATAGGTGTAGCTGTCAATCAGCCGGCTGGAAGATTAGCTGCTCGGCCGTAATTAGCGGGTTAGAGGCTCCCCGGCCCAGAGGATAAAGGCTCTGCCAATAATGGGCCAGGGGTATTAATTACTGAAGGTCGAAGCTGCCGAAAAGGCCGGGATCTTAGCAGCAGCGCACGTAAGATGATTGTTTAAATTTCAAAAATAATACTGGTCTGACAGTTGTTGGAGTCCCGCGGGGGGGCGGGTACAAGGTAGCCGAGGTAATTAGTTTGAAGAGGGAAGGGCATGGTTACAGGCGTGTTTGTGAGGAGGGAGGGAGGAGGGGAGGGAGGAGGGAGGAGGAGGAGGGAGGGATGGGAGGAGGGAGGGAGGAGGGAGGAGGGAGGGAGGGAGAGGAGGGAGGAGGGGGGAGGAGGGGAGGAGGGAGGAGGGAGGGAAGAGAGGGAGGAGGGAGGAGGGAGGGGAGGGAGGGGAGGGAGGGAGGGAGGAGGGAGGGAGGGAGGAGGGAGGGAGGGATGGGGAGAGAGGGAGGGAGGGATGGGAGAGAGGGATGGGAGAGAGGGGGGAGGAGGGAGGGAGGAGGGAGGGAGGGAGGGATGGGAGAGGAGGATGGGAGAGAGGGAGGAGGGAGGAGGGAGGGATGGGAGAGAGGGAGGAGGGAGGGAGGAGGGAGGAAGAGGGAATGAGGAGGGGGAGGGAGGAGGGAGGGATGGGAGAGGGGGAGAGAGGAGGAGGGAGGGAGGAGGAGGAGGGAGAGAGGGAGGATGTAGAGATGAGGAAGGGGGAGGGAGGGGGGAGGAGGGAGGGAGGAGGGATGGGAGAGGGAGGGAGGAGGGAGGAAGGAGGAGGGAGGGAGAGAAAGGGAGGGAGGGAGGGGAGGGAGGGAGGGAGGGAAGAGAGGGAGGAGAGAAGGAGGGAGAGGAGAGAGGGAGGGAGGGAGGAAGAGAGAGAGGGAGGGAGGGAGGAAGAGAGGGAGGGAGAGGAAGAGAGAAAGAGAGGGAGAGAGGGAGGGATGGGAGGATTTAGAGATGGAGGGAGGGGAAGAGAGGGAGGGAGGGAGTAGAGAGGGAGGGAGGAAGGGAGGGACGGAGAATATAAATGTAAGGAGAGAGAGGAAATACAGAGAAACACAAGAGGGAGGGAGAGAGAGAGAGAAGAAGAGGAATTAGGAATCTAAAGGTGCACATAACAGAAGTGTCAGAAAATAAAATGGAGGGGAAGGAGGAGAGAGAAAAACCCCAAAAGAACAAAGTGTGAATAGAGAGAAGAGACGAGGGAGGGAGGGAGGGGAGGAAGGGAGGGAGGGGGAGACAGATAAACGTGAGGATGGTGAGAGAGAAGAAAGGGAGGAAGAGGGAGGACACACAGTAAAACACAAGAGAAAGGGAGGGAGGGAAAAGGAGGGAGGGATTAGAAATTGGGGGGAAATAACAGAAGTGCAGAAAATCAAATGGAGGGTAAAGGTGGAGAGAGAAAACAACAAGAACAATGTAATGAATGAGAAGATAGAGAGAAGAAAGGAGGGGGAAAGCCCCAGAGGAGAGGGGGAGGGAGGGAGGGGAGGGAGGAGGAGGGAGGAGGAGGGGAGGGAGGGAGGGATAGAGGGAAATCAAACGGAGAGGAGGGAGGGAGGGAGGGGAGGGGGAGGATGTAATCTAAAGGGGAGGGAATAACAGAGGGTCAGGAAGGGATGGAGGAAATCAAACGGAGGGAAAGGTGGAGGAGAAAGAGGAGGAGGGAGGGATGGAGGATGGAGGGGATGGAGGGAGGAGGGGGGGAGGGAGGAAAAATGGGGAAGGGAAGGAGGAGGAGGGATACAGAGAAGTTAAAAAACAAAAAGAGGAGAGGGTGGGAGTGTAACATATGAGAGGAAGAGAAAGAAGTGGTGTTCTTCCTCAGAAATTACAATGTTGAGACAAATGACGTCTCCCCCCGTCCCCCCCTGTCCCCCGTCCCCCCCCTGTCCCCCGTCTCCCCTGTCCCCCCTGTCCCCCTGTCCCCCCCCTCCCCCCCCCCTGTCCCCCTGTCCCCCAGTCCCCCCTGTCCTCCCGTCTCCCCCGTCCCCCCGCCCCCCTGTCCTCCCGTCCCCCTGTCCTCCGTCTCCCCCCCCCCCCCCTGTCCTCCTGTCCCCCCCTGTCCTCCGTCTCCCCCCCCCTGTCCGTCCAGTAAATCTCCGATCATGTAGAACTCTGCACCTGTGGCTCCCTCGGACGGCCCCGGGTCCGAGGGCCACGATAAACATGTCAGTCCCCCCCCCCCCCGTAAATAACCAGAAACCCTGCAGTGTGTGTGTGTGTGTGTCTCTGTGTGTGTCTCTGTATGTGTGTGTGTGTGTGTGTGTGTGTCTCTGTATGTGTGTGTGTGTGTGTGTGTGTGTGTGTGTGTGTGTGTGTGTGTCTCTGTATGTGTGTGTGTGTGTGTGTGTGTGTGTGTGTGTGTGTGTGTGTGTGTGTCTGTATGTGTGTGTGTGTGTGTGTGTGTGTGTGTGTGTGTGTGTGTCTCTGTATGTGTGTGTGTGTGTGTGTGTGTGTCTGTGTGTGTGTGTGTGTGTCTGTCTGTATGTGTGTGTGTGTGTCTGTGTGTGTGTGTGTGTGTCTCTGTATGTGTGTGTGTGTGTGTGTGTGTGTGTGTGTGTGTGTGTGTGTGTGTGTGTGTGTCTCTGTATGTGTGTGTGTGTGTGTCTGTGTGTGTGTGTGTGTCTCTGTATGTGTGTGTGTGTCTCTGTGTGTGTGTGTGTGTGTGTGTGTGTGTGTGTGTGTGTGTGTGTGTGTGTGTGTGTGTGTGTGTGTGTGTGTGTCTCTGTGTGTGTGTGTGTGTCTCTGTATGTGTGTGTGTGTGTGTGTGTGTGTGTGTGTGTGTGTGTGTGTGTGTGTGTGTGTGTGTCTCTGTATGTGTGTGTGTGTGTGTGTGTGTGTGTGTGTGTGTGTCTGTGTGTGTGTGTGTGTGTGTGTGTGTGTGTGTGTGTGTGTGTGTGTTGTGTGTGTGCTGACAAATTTGAACCTCGGCACCAATGCCCGGGATTTGATTGTTTCGTTGTCTGGGAACGATTCAAATTACACAACTTTATTTCCAGAGAGGAAATCTGTCGTCACCACGTTATGTTGATATGTTTTAATATATATATGGGTATATACACATGTGGAGAATTATGCTGTTCTTCACGTCATATATAGCCAATACATGTATATACTGTATTCTGTGTATATATAGCTGTATGTATGTGTGTGTGTATATATACAGTGTATACATGTATATATACATACATGTATATATATTCTGTGTATCTATATGCTGTGTGTGTGTGTGTGTGTGTGTGTGTCTGTGTGTGTGTGTGTGTGTGTGTGTATGTGTGTGTGTGTGTGTGTGTGTGTGTGTGTGTGTGTGTGTGTGTGTGTGTGTGTGTGTGTGTGTGTGTGTGTGTGTGTATGTGTGTGTGTGTGTGTGTGTGTGTGTGTGTGTGTGTGTGTGTGTGTGTGTGTGTGTGTGTGTGTGTGTGTGTGTGTGTGTGTGTGTGTGTGTGTGTGTGTGTGTGTGTGTGTGTGTGTGTGTGTGTGTGTGTGTATGTGTGTGTGTGATCTCTTCATGTAATATGGAACAGCAGCGTCCTCGTTAACCTCTGACCTCGCCGCTCGCTGGAAGAAAAGAGAAGAAGAAGAAGAAAAGAAGAAAAAAAAGAAGAAGAAGAAAAAAAGAATTAAAAAGAAAATTGAAATTAAGGAACACGGGTGTGTGTGTGCATGGTGATGTGTGTATGTGTGTGTGTGTAACATGTGTGTGTGTATGTACGGTGTGTGTGTGTGTGTGTGTGTGTACATGTGTGTGAACAGGTGTGTGTGTGTGTGTACACATGATACATGCTAGTATTTTTATTCTAAGAGTTTAATAAAAGAAGAAGTCGTCAGTGCAGTGTAAAGTTGTGTGAGATGAAATAAACATTAGTGGGGGGGGGAGGGGGAGGAGGAGGGGGAGGGAGGGAGGGGGGGAGGAGGGGAGGAGGGAAAAGGGGGAGAGGGGGTGTTCGTGAGGCTGCAGGAGAAGCTGGACTGTGTGTGTAATAAAACACAGAAACATGTCAGTGTGTCTGTGTGTGTGTGTGTAGATATTATCAAAAATACTATCTAGCAAACAATTACAAAGACACAAAATTATTTAAAAAACAACAAAAACTTGAACCCCAAAAAAAAGGAAAAAAAGGAAAGCAACAAAAAACAAAAGTGACAAAACACAAAAGTGACAAAAACACAAAAGTGACAAAAAAGGACAAAAAACATAAAATGACAAGGGGGGCAAAAAAAAAAAGTGACAACAAAGAGACAAAAAACAAAAAGTGACACAAAATGCGTGTGTGTGTGTATGCAACAAAAAGTGACAAAAAAACGAAAAGTGACAAAAAACCAAAAGTGACAAAAAAGTGAAAAAAAAACAAAAAGTGACAAAAAAAAACAAAATGTGACAAAAAGTGACAAAAAAAACAAAAGTGACAAAAAAAATGACAAAAACACAAAAAGTGACAAAAATGCATATGTGTGGTATGCAAAAAAAAGTGACAAAAAAGTGACAAAAAAACTAAAAGTGACAAAAAGTGACAAAAAAACAAAAGTGACAAAAAGTGACAAAAACTAAAAAGTGACAAAAAGTGACAAAAAACTAAAAGTGAAAAAAAACGAAAAAAGTGACAAAAAAACAAAAAGTGACACAAAATGCATAATGCAACAAAAAGTGACAAAAAAAAACAAAAGTGACAAAAAAAAAAGTGACAAAAAGTGAAAAAACAAAAAGTGACAAAAAAAACAAAATGTGACAAAAAGTGACAAAAAAAAACAAAAAGTGACAAAAAAAGTGACAAAAACACTAAAAGTGACACAAAATGCATATGTGTGTGTATGCAACAAAAGTGACAAAAAGTGACAAAAAACCAAAAGTGACAAAAAAGTGACAAAAAAAACAAAAAGTGACAAAAAAGTGACAAAAAAAACTAAAAGTGACAAAAAAGTGACAAAAAAAACTAAAAGTGACAAAAAAACAATAAGTGACAAAAAACAAAAAGTGACAAAAAAACATAAAATGACAAACAAGTGGCAAAAAAACAAAAAGTGACAACAAAAGAGACAAAAAACCAAAAGTGACACAAAATGCATGTGTGTGTGTGTATGCAACAAAAAGTGACAAAAAACGAAAAGGACAAAAACAAAAGTGACAAAAAGTGAAAAAAAAAAAGTGACAAAAAAAACAAAATGTGACAAAAAGTGACAAAAAAAAACAAAAGTGACAAAAAAGTGACAAAACACTAAAAGTGACACAAAATGCATATGTGTGTGTATGCAACAAAAAGTGACAAAAAGTGACAAAAAACTCAAAGTGACAAAAAGTGACAAAAAAAAAAAAGTGACAAAAAGTGACAAAAAAACAAAAAGTGACAAAAAAAAAAGTGACAAAAAAACAAAAGTGACAAAAAACTAAAAGTGACACAAAATGCATATGTGTGTGTGTATGCAAAAAAGACAAAAACGAAAAGGACAAAAAACAAAAAGTGACAAAAAGTGAAAAACAAAAGTGACAAAAAAACAAATGTGACAAAAAGTGACAAAAAAACAAAAGTGACAAAAAAAAGTGACAAAAAACACTAAAAGTGACACAAAATGGCATATGTGTGTGTATGCAACAAAAAGTGACAAAAAAGTGACAAAAAAAACTAAAAGTGACAAAAAAGTGACAAAAAAAACTAAAAGTGACAAAAAAGTGACAAAAAAAAAAATGCACAAAAAAAGTGACAAAAAAAAAGTGACAAAAAACAAAAACAAAAAAAAAAGTGACAAAAAAAATGACAAAAAGTAATCAAAAGTGACAAAAAAACAAAAACAAAAGTGACACAAATGCATGTGTGTGTGTGTACAACAAAAAGTGAAAAAAAAAAAAAGTGACAAAAAAACAAAAAGTGACAAAAAAGGAACAAAAAACAAAAAGTGACAAAAAAAAAAATGTGACAAAAAGTGACAAAAAACAAAAACAAAAAAGTGACAAAAACATAAAAAGTGACACAAAAATATGTGTGTACCCCATGCAACAAAAGTGACAAAAAAGTGACAAAAAAACTAAAAGTGACAAAAAAGTGACAAAAAACAAAAAGTGACAAAAAGTGACAAAAAACTAAAAGTGACAAATTTGACAAAAAACTAAAAGTGACAAAAAATAAAAGTGACAAAAAAACAAAAATGACAAAAACTAAAAAGTGACAAAAAACAAAAGTGACAAAAAAACTAAAAGTGACACAAAAAATGTGTGTGTGTTATGCAACAAAAAGTGACAAAAGTGACAAAAGTGACAAAAAAAAAGTGACAAAAAGTGAAAAAAAAAAAAGTGACAAAAAAAACAAAATGTGACAAAAAGTGACAAAAAAAAAAAAAGTGACAAAAAAAGTGACAAAACACTAAAAAGTGACAAAATGCATATGTGTGTGTATGCAACAAAATGTGACAAAGTGACAAAAAATAAAAGTGACAAAAAAGTGACAAAAAAACAAAAGTGACAAAAAGTGACAAAAAACTAAAAGTGACAAAAAAGTGACAAAAAACTAAAAGTGACAAAACAATGTGACAAAAAACAAAAAGTGACAAAAAACATAAAATGACAAAAAGTGGGCAAAAAACAAAAGTGACAAAAAAGAGACAAAAACAAAAGTGACACAAAATGCATGTGTGTGTGTGTATGCAACAAAAAAGTGACAAAAACGAAAAGTGACAAAAACAAAAAGTGACAAAAAAGTGAAAAAAAAACAAAAAGTGACAAAAAAAACAAATGTGACAAAAAGTGACAAAAAAAACAAAAAGTGACAAAAAGTGACAAAAACACTAAAAGTGACACAAAATGCATATGTGTGTGTATGCAACAAAAAGTGACAAAAAAGTGACAAAAAAAACTCAAAGTGACAAAAAAGTGACAAAAAAAACAAAAAAGTGACAAAAAAAGGACAAAAAAAACTGACAAAAAGTGACAAAAAAAAACTAAAAGTGACAAAAACAAAAAGTGACAAAACTAAAGTGACACAAAATGCATATGTGTGTGTATGCAACAAAAAGTGACAAAAAACGAAAAGTGACAAAAAAAACAAAAAGTGACAAAAAGTGAAAAAAAAAAGTGACAAAAAACAAAATGTGGACAAAAAAAGTGACAAAAACAAAAAGTGACAAAAAAGTGACAAAAACACTAAAGTGACACAAAAATGCATATGTGTGTATGCAAAAAAAGTGACAAAAAGTGACAAAAAAACTAAAAAGTGACAAAAAGTGACAAAAAAACTAAAAGTGACAAAAAAGTGACAAAAAACTAAAAGTGAAAAAAAAAAACTAAAAAGTGACAAAAACAATAAGTGACAAAAACAAAAAAGTGACAAAAAACAAAAATGACAAACAAGTGGCAAAAAAAACAAAAGTGACAACAAAAAGAGACAAAAACAAAAAGTGACACAAAATGCATGTAATGTGTGTGTGTATGCAACAAAAGTGACAAAAACGAAAAAGTGACAAAAACAAAAAGTGATAAAAAAAGTGAACAAAAACAAAAAAGTGACAAAAAAAACAAATGTGACAAAAAGACAAAAAAACAAAAAGTGACAAAAAGTGACAAAAACAAAAGTGACACAAAAATGCATAATGCAACAAAAAGTGACAAAAAAGTGACAAAAAACTAAAAGTGACAAAAAGTGACAAAAAACAAAAGTGACAAAAAAGTGACAAAAAACTAAAAGTGACAAAAAGTGACAAAAAAAAAAAAGTGACAAAAAACTAAAAGTGACAAAAACAAAAAGTGACAAAAACTAAAAGTGACACAAAATGCATATGTGTGTGTATGCAACAAAAAAAACAAAAAAGTGACAAAAACAAAAAAGTGACACAAAATGCATATGTGTGTGTGTATGCAACAAAAAGTGACAAAAAAACGAAAAGTGACAAAAAACAAAAAGTGACAAAAAAGTGACAAAAAAACAAAAAGTGACAAAAAACAAAAAGTGACAAAAAGTGACAAAAACAAAAAGTGACAAAAAGTGACAAAAAAAAACAAAAAGTGACAAAAAAAAAAAGTGACAAAAAGTGACAAAAACTAAAAGTGACACAAAATGCATATGTGTGTGTGTACAACAAAAAGTGACAAAAAAAAAAGTGACAAAAAAAAAAAAAGTGACAAAAAAACAAAAAGTGACAAAAAATGCATATGTGTGTGTATATGCAACAAAAAGTGACAAAAACAAAAGTGACAAAAAAAAAAAAGTGTCAAAAGTGACAAAAAAAACAAAAAGTGAAAAAACAAAAGTGACAAAAAAGTGACAAAAAAAAAAAGTGACAAAAAGTGACAAAAAAACTAAAAGTGACAAAAAAGTGACAAAAAAACAAAGTGACAAAAAACTA